>JAPQRN010000007.1:8755046-8768243 GCA_037367275.1 Coranthus polyacanthus
TATATATATCTACATCTACATCTACAGAGGGAGCAGGTCGTCTCCACAGTCCAACATGTTTCTACAGTAGCTCAGAACAGACTTCTTCTTCTCCTCTTTTCTGTTTCATATCAGATGACATCCATCAATTATGTACTGTTTTACTATTTATCACATGACTGGCGAAAAGCCAAATCATTATAAGTCGTTTTTTACATATTACGAATGTAATATACGAAAAATAATGTATTGCCTAAAGATGCTAAACCTCTTTAAAAAAATCATTAAAAAAATTAAACACAACACCAGGACGGGACGGGGCAGGAGTCATTGTTCTGGGATTGGGATGGAATATGAATTTGTTTTTGACTGTCATGGAACGGGACGGGAGTGGAAGGAGGAAGAGGAGAATCCACTCCGGTCGTCTGAGCGTGGACTGGAGTTATTCTCCTCTTAACGGACAAAACAAACACTGACTCCAACGAGGGACTTTCATGTTTGTTTGTTTTTTAAGAGGAGGAAGAGGGGTTTCCAGTTGGTTGTAATCTGTAACTTCACCACTAGATGTCACTAAATATCACACACCGAACCTCTAAAGCCTCTTTCCTTTATCACTTGTCAAAGGAGGAAACAACAGGTCTAAATGTAATCCAAATTGACAAAGGAACAAACAACATATATAAGTGGATACAGAAGATTAGAAGATTATTTTACCTTTTGTACATCTTTAACACTGAAGAGGATCATTTCAGGTTCTGCAAAAAGCCTCCTGTTGCAGAGAAATGTTCATTTTGTCATGACGCCACTTAATTTCTTTGCCATATTTAACCCTTTTGGTAGCAGCTCCAGAGATCCTTTTTTATTCATCTGCACTTTTACTACAGGACTGAACATCACAAACATCCACTGGCCACAAGACTGCACCTCTGAAACTATAGCTCTATCAGAAACAAAACCTTTCACATACTGTATATGTACACAAAAGGTTCACGTGGCTTGTCTTTTATGGAAAATATGAAATGTAATGGAAAATAATGTACAAATATGACTATATATCAAAGATCTAGTTGGATGTTCTATTGTTATTGGATCGTTTTTTTTACAATCATGTAATGGTTTAACACAAACTACTTTTAAAAAAGGGTGAAATATCCATGCAGCGTTAATGTGTTTTATAAATATTATGTTCAAACTGTTTCTATTAAAATGTTATTAACCTTGTTGACATGTTGCTGACATTGTTGAGAACCACAGTCATAGCCGCTGAAGACAGATGGTGTGTTTTTAGAAATGAAGGGAAACACTGATAAAAGCGTAATTTTATTTATCGTTTTTGATCTGGTTTATGGTAACAGGATAATCACCGGATTTCAGAATACTTTCCCGACTGACCATCTCCATACTTGAGTCCTAGTAAACACCATACAACATTTCAGCCTTGTATCTTCGTTAGTTTTTGAGATACGTCGTTACGTCGTTTTCATCTTGTTGCGTCTCGTCTTTTACGATGTTTTCTTCATGTGTGATATTCACTTATGGATTCACCAAGGGATCATCTTTTCTAAGGGTTATTGTTCCATTTAGGTTTAGGTCAGTCTTGATCTTTTGAAGATGCACAATGATGCACAATAAAGAATTCTTAATATATGGATAATTCCCCACAAATGCATTAAAAACTAAAGCCTGCTTTGAAAACGTAAGGAGTTGAAAGAACAGATATTTGTGTAAAACATGCAGGGAGTAAAAACAAGTTAAACTCAAAAGTTAAACTCAAGTGAAGTATCTGAAAACTCTATAGGAATAAAGTGAAAATATGAAATGAAGAAAAAGAGGTAGCGAGGTAAAGGGTGAAAGAGGAAAGTAAAAGGAGGAGGCGCGGGAGGAGGCACAAGTGTTGGGACGCGCCCCTCTGACCTCAGCCGTTCCTCGTGCCTCAGCCTCACCCTGCTGACTCCTCGCGCTATCAGTCTCCTGCATCAATCAATCAATCAATCAATCAATCAATCAATCAGTCGATCGATCAGCGGACGTACCAGTCAGTCGATCAGGCCGAAGGCAGAGCAGAGAAACTGTCCATCTGGAAGGTAAGTCTGACACAAACAGAGAGAAGCGCAGGTTTAAACTCCTTCAGTCACGGTGAAGCGGACGTCGGCTTTGTTTCATTCTGCGGAGATAAATCATCACGGAGCGATGTCTCCAATACATTCACTCAATCAAGTATCCATAACAGAGGAGTCTGAGGAATTACTGCAGAAAAAGTTGTAGAATCTACTGTCAAAGTTTGAGAGAAAAAATGTCAATTGAGCGCCGAATGAAAAAGTGAATTCTACTTGTATGTTGGAATATGTGGAAGCTGATTCAAACTGTTGTTAATGCGGAGTTCTGCGCGTGAGAAGCTTAAATATCGAGGGTTTGGGACGGAGTCTGGAAGTGCGCACTGAACCGGACAAACTGCGCAACAATGTGTTATAATAACTGTAATAACTGTGAGTTCAGCCTGGTTTTACATTCTAGCCTCAGTAAATGAGCTCGAACGACCATTGATCAGTGTCTTTAAACAGGAATTTAATGAGGCTGTGAATGTAAACTGAGGGTCCTCACGTGGATCATATTTTACGGATGAACGAAGTAATGATTTAATCCGCGGCATTCTGTTCATGATCACGCTGTTGTGATGTCCTTTAATGTCTTTTAAATTCTTTGTTAAAACATTTGGGAACATGTTTGGCTCATTCTATGAAAACGTCCATTTTTCTGTCTTTACAGTGACATTATACTTAAGAAGGACTTTAGTGAGAAGTTTATTTTTCTTTTAAACTAGGACAGTATGTTATTTGAGCAGTTACATCTTCTATGGATTTGACAACATTTGTGTCTAAACAAAAACATGTTTTTCTACCATTTAAACTGCAAGATAAACATAACTATCAATAATGAAAATCACACTTCACTTTCATTTGTGTTTCCATATTTCCTGTAGATCTCTGAATAAAGACACGTCTGCTGTGTTTTTTCAGTTCTCAGACATTTTCTCATTTATCTCCTGATTTCATTCAAGCGTGACCTGATTTATTCTCAGGGAAAATTGATTAAATTACATTTTTCAGTGTCTTTACTGATAACATGTGGTTTGACTGTAGTGGCCATTTTTTAACACATTTCTATATAAAATCGTCACTGGTGTTTCCTTCATTCTGGTAAAACATTTAACACATTTTTTTAAATCACTGAGCTGCCATTTTTGTTACAAAGATACATTTTGAGACATTTGTTACTGCTCAACACAACAATAGTTGCTTGTTTGTCAGTTTGCCGTCGTCGTGGAAACCGGTTTATTGGATTACAGCTGGAATGAAGGCGGAGACTCAGCTGACCAGACGTTAGACAGATCCCACGTGACAACAACACAAACACTGTTCGAGCGTGAATTTAGAAGCTGTTTCATTTCTCATTTGTTTTAAAATGCCAATAGTATTACCATATTTTATAATCTACATGTAGTGGTGGTTAATAGGTTCCACTAACAAGACCATAAAATAACTTTGTTACACAATGCTGGATGAAGTTTACCGTTTTACTGAGTCAGTGAGTTAGCGCTTAGCATTAGCTCACCTCTGACCCCTCGGGCTCCTGCAGTTCCACCCCTTTTGTCCAAATATGGTCACGTCCGGCTCCAAAAAAACAACATGGCGACGGACAAATCGCAAACTACTGGCTTCAAAACAGCATTTCTGAAACCAATGGCTGACATCACGGTTCCTCTGTCACTAATATATGGTCTATGGTTTCTCCTCTGTCACTGCAGAGTGTGTACATTTGTTCTGTATATTCATTATTTTTATTTTCATGGAGCTATTTTGCAGAATCAATTGCTATTAAACATACCTCAAATTGAAATGATGGGTTATGATAGATTGTGACAGAACTTTTACTGTCCATCAGAATGATGGATAGAGAGAAGGTCTAACCTCTGATTGACAGGTGTGATTGACAGCTCGTTGCCTGTCGAGTCAGACGTTCAGAGCT
Organism: Coranthus polyacanthus; assembly: GCA_037367275.1. NCBI lineage: Eukaryota > Metazoa > Chordata > Actinopteri > Kurtiformes > Apogonidae > Coranthus > Coranthus polyacanthus. Next base: position 8,759,052 of record JAPQRN010000007.1, read on the forward strand.
TCTGTTTATCGAATTGAATATATTTTTTCCTGACAGACAGCTCGACTGTTGTTGTGGTTAATAGGTTACACTACAGATGTCAAATGATGAGTTTACCATTTTACTGTGTCAGCAAGTACGTGTTTATTTAAACAGTTTTTCCAAGTGTCTTAGAAACATAATTCTGTGAACCTTTCATAAGCTCCTGGATTGCAGATTTATATGAACTTCCTGTACCAGACACATTTCTTACTGTTAATCAACTTCACGGTCTGAGTGTAATTTCTAAATTGACTGTGACACAGACTTACGGAACGTGGACTTATGGGATATGAAGTTCACCTGACCGCTGTGGTGTCACCTGACCGTGATGATGTCACATTCTGTAGCAGAGTGAGAGGCCAGAGGTCGCAGCTCTGTAATTATTAAGTTTAACTCAGCTCCACTCTGATTGGATGATTTAACGTGTGACATTTGGGTTGAGTTAGCAGAAATGCTTCACAGCTTCGATTGTTGACAGAATGACCTTTGACCTCCAACCGGCTCAACGAACGCCTTGTTCACCAAAACACTGAGTCTGAGTGTGTGTCTGTGTTAAAAGCAGTTTTTGTCTGAATGTTTTATTCCATTTGTACTGAATACTAAGTGACTTTCTTCTGACCATTGTTGACTCTGACTGATATTTTACAAACCAAACATTTCCTCTATGTTTTCTCTTCTCACCCACACAAACTAAGAGGTTTTCAAACACCTTCTAAAGGTCAGATCTGTGTTCTTGTATGACAGTCTGGAAGTGAAGTCACACCAGAGGTGCAGCCAGACGCTGTAAACATTCAGGGTTTAGTCCAAACCTCGGCTCCAGGACCGTGATCCTTCAGGTAGAAGGTTTTCACCATTTACAGCAACTTAATGATCTAATCAGGTTTAACATTTTGGAAATAAATCAAGATTTACTTAATAAAAAATAAATGCTCACACCTCTCGCTGATCACAGTTGTGTTGTAATTACATTTACTGTATATTGAAATATTCACATTTTGCCAAATTACACACATTACCTACAAACAGTGTATATCCAGTGTATCGGCAAGTTTTAGACATTTTAGTCTGAACCTGTTGATAATGACCCTTGGAATCAAAAATTAACTGAGAGGGTTTTAAGAATGAATCTCGCAGCGCCGTGTATCTGCATGTAGGTGTATTAACACAGTTTTGTTTGAATTGAGTGAACACATGCGTGTCTAACCGTAGTGCACACTGTACAGGTGTGACCTCTGACCTCTGTTAGCCGTCCAGATGAGTGACCAGCCTCCTCCGTACGCCCCTCCTCCCCCCGCCGGTCCCACGGCCCCTGGATTCACCGGACGTACGTCTGCCACACAACAAATTAAACGTTTACTTTGAGTTAAACTTAGGAATAAATAAATATTTTTATTTGGTTTTATTTTTATTTTGAGGAGTTGAAGAGTTTTGTTTACAAACTCCAGAAGAGTTGAGACATTTTCTAAAGTACAATAAAAACTAAAAACTGATTTTTTAAATTCATTTAAAACTTAATTTAACTGACAGAAGTACAAAGGATTAAAATACCACACATGTTAGTTCTTATTGTATTTTAGAAAATGCCCCAGTGTTTCCTAAAATGCAGTTTGTAGTTTACTGAGTGATAATCTACTTGTTACCATGGCAACGGTCTGCTCTGATCACGTGACCTGCCCTCTGTCCGCAGCCTTTGGTTCTCAGCCCGCGGCCTTCCCCGGCTCACCGTACCAGGTACCCAGCATGCACCGCTACACACACCTGTCCCCACCTGTCACATGACCTCTTCTGTTACTATGACAACCGCCTGTGCCTCCTCCGCAGACCTTTCCCGCTCAGACCTTCTACTACCAGGGCCCTCCTCCTCCTCCTGCAGCCCCGGGGCCCTTGTGGCCCTACCACCAGGACCACCACAGTGGGCCCCCAGGGGCCGCCTACACCTGGGAGGGACAGGGGTACAGAGAGACGCCCAAAGACACAGGTAGGTCAGAGGACAGCTTCTCTGGACTCTGTTTTCAGGCTGTAGGAGGTTTAGGCTGCTCATAGATGTTTTCAGACATCAGGTAGGAGGGGTTAAATACATGATTGACAACTGTAATTACCAATCTCTGTTCAGATTGAGTCAGACATGACTCGACTGCTCTACTACGTGGCTTCATTTTTCCACGTAGTTTGAAACAGAGTCAGCTCAACTATCTTTACGTTTAGTCTTTTGATTTGGACCGAGAGGAGAGAGCTGCAGAAGGAAGGTGTGTCGTATCAACTTCTTGGCATCTTTCCGGTTTGCATCTGCACACAGTTTGTATCCTACAACAGGTGATAAGTTTTCATTTTGGGGCTCAGACTCGAATGGAGCTGCTGTTTACACGTCTTTAGAATTGTTGTTATAGTTCTTGATCTAGTTCTTGGTGTGGACACTGCTTTGTTGTGTTTCTGTTTCAGTGTACATGGTGAAGCCGGAGCGGGGCGACGGCGGTGGGATCGGAGGGATCGGAGGCGGCCTCAAAGCCTGTCTCGGTGCATGTTCAGCCGCTTTGTGCTGCTGCTGCCTCTGGGACATGCTCACCGGATGACCTCTGACCTCTTGTTTGTTTTATAAAAAACTAAACTGATACCATTTTACCTCCTTTGACCTTTAACGTCTTTAAAGTATTTATAACCACACTGAACCAGAATTCACAAACTGTCCTTTTTCTTTGTATTAATAAAACAGTGCACCTTTTCCAGTGTATTCGTTTATTTTATTTTTTAGCTTTGGGTTGATTCTTTCATGTGTTGCAGTTTCCTCTTTCTGTCACTGGATGGCGATGTCTGTCTTTCTTGATTTCTGAGTGTTCCATTCTTTTGAAGACTTTTGATTGTTTATTATAATTATTTCCTGTCAAGCTGCACCAGGACTTTAAAATAATGAATAAATAAACTAACGAATGCTCGACTAATCATTGAACTGAAGCTGTGATGTTTGAAGAAATGAAGTAAAAGACACAAGTCATTAAAACAATGTGGTTCTTGTCGATCAATATTTACTCCTATGAAACACCAAAGGAAGTATTAACATCTCAGGTTTTTATTTTCACAGAAAAGCTTAAAAAGGATTGATGTCTAATATATAGTAACTACAGTCTAGAGGAGAAGAAAGATGTGATCTGTATAAACTAGGGCCATGTGATATACAGTAAGTAGATAAAAAATGTCATTACTGTGAAGACAGATGTGATGAAGCTCAGTAAAGTCATGTTCCACTGCTTTTTTTACTAAAAATGTCTATGAATGGAGTTTGCTAAATGCTGGAACAGGTTGAACTCAAAACTTCACGTGTGCTTGTGTAACAGAATATGAGCTGAGTTTCTTTAAAACACATTGGTGATGAATATTTACATTTTTTCATATTTTCTGTACAGCAGTGATGAAACGTGCTCATTCTGTTTCATAGCTGTTGGTCATGTTGTACAGTGTAGAGTGCAGCTCTGTGGTTTAAATGTGAAAGTGTTTGTGACATGATGATCGTAGAGACTGAACATGTGGAACGTCCTGCTGCTGCTGCTGCTGCTCACTCTCATCACAGGTACTCACTTTATTTCAATAGAAGTAGGGGAGAAATAATTTTTGCATGGTAAATCTACAGCCTTTCTTTTGTTTTAAGGGCCACAAGTGGATATTCATATGAGGTTTCAAACTCAAGATCAATAAAATGACTAATGTTCTGTGTTACAGTCAGTGAATGCCGCAGTCCGATCGTTGGCCTCAGAGGTCACAACGTCACTCTGCCGCGTTCGTACGATTTCCAGCATCATGGAGCTCTGTCAGTGTGCTGGGGTCGAGGAGTATTACCAAACAGTGGCTGCAGTCATCTGATCCTCTCCACAGACGGACATAAAGAGATAGAACACACCAGAGTCTCCAGTAGGTATCAGCTGCTGGGATGAGTGGACCGAGGAGATGTTTCTCTGACCGTACTGGACCTCACAGATGACGATGCTGGACAGTATGGATGCAAGGTGGAGGTACCTGGGTGTTTTCAACGATGAAAAACATGACATCAGTTTGGTGATTGAACAAGGTGAGAAATTTAGGTGAAAAAGAATAAAGTTCATTGAAGACGTTAAAGAGCAATAAAGAAATTATTAAAAATCAGCATCACTTTTCTACGATGATAAAAACAGCTCTGTGACCCAGTTTGGGTTCTGACCCAAAGTTTGGGAAAAGCAGATCTCATGGAATAATGACATCTGAGGACATGTATTCTGTAATCTGGAGTCAAATACAGTGTAGAAAGAACCAGAGCAATCGTGTAAATAACTAATAGTAATAAAAGAAAAAAGGGCGGGTTTAAAAAACCTTCACACCTCGAGACTACAAATGTCACTTCTCACCATGGAGATGGCTTGTGGTTTGAGACACATGCTGACTTCCTTCCTGATGTTTCTACTGCTGGTCAACATGAACACACTGAAATGTCAGTCTTTACCAGTGTCTCAGTATTTTAAAGCATGTTTCAGTTCTCTGTCTGTCATCTACACACTGTCTGTAGAGGTTATTACAGACAGAGGTATTGATGGCATTAGATTTCTCTATTTTATGCAGTTTTGTAATTGAATCACTTTTAACCCATAAATACACTTGCTAAACTGTGTGAAACAGTGCTGGTAATTTTGAATACTCATCATCTGTTTGTTGGTTTGTCAGGTTTCTCCCATGATCACACCACAATATCCATGACAACAGAGAGAGGAAGTGATGCAGCAGATGTCAAACCCACTGAGGAAACAGCCACCCAGGGGGTTGGTGAAAAAAAAGTTATAATATATACAGTATGTATGTGTATGTAGTCCTGAGATGAACTGGCGACATTTCCCGGGTGTACCCTGCCTTCGCCCGATGTCAGCTCGGATCGGCTCCAGCCCCCCAGTGACCCTCTCGAACAGTTCCCAACCTGGGAACCACTGCGCCCCATGGGGGGGCGTCAGAGATCAGGGGGAGTGTACAAAGCCTTGTCTGCTCTGACGTTGTGAGGTTATAAACATTAGATTTTCACATTCTGGATAAAATCATAATAACAGACTTACTGAGTCATCAGAAGTCTACTGATGAAAACATTTTTAAAACACATTTATTTTCTACAAAAATCTTTTCCTACTTCGATGGCCACACCTCCTTGACCTCTGAACCTCTGTCCGCGCTTTCGTCAGGTTGGCTAGCTAGCTCATCCCAATTCATTAGTGAAGTTAGAAAATTATTGACGGAAACGATGTCTGAAAAATGCTGAATGCTGAAGAATTTTTTCCTTATGTGTGTAGGAGAGGAGGGGGTTGGGGATTGCTGGGGCTGTGGTGCAGCTTTTAGGGGGGGGCTCCGAGCCATATAGGTTGGGAACCACTGCTCTAGAGGATTAAGCGGTTACAGAAAATGGATGGATGGATGGATGGATGTGTATGTGTTATCCAGGTCCACTAACAAGTCCACTATGAGTAATATTAAATTTTGTGTTCTACAGAAATGGAGTACAGCTGTACGGCAGGTTAACAGTGAACACAGTCTCGTAGCAAACGCAGTGAAACTCTCCCTCATCCTCACGACTGTAGGACTGAATGCTGCTGCTTATGGTCAGTACAAACATGAACACACACACGAACACACACACGAACACACACACACCCTGATGTGCATCTTCATCAGTGTTTGCATTGACGTCACTTCCCCATCAGGAAACACCTCCTCATTCCGACTGAGACAAAACATGCAGCAACACAACTGCATCTAATAGGAAAACTATGAAAACAAATGATTGTTGGAGTTGAAGTTGGACTCAACAAAGAACCAGTGATCCATGGACACGTGTGACAGGAATCAGGTTTACTCACATTTACTGATTTTCATGAAAAAATAGAAGTACACTGAGCACTAACCAAACTGTTAATCAATGGTGCCTGGCCCATAGGGGGCACTGAGGAGCCACTTCCACTTAAAATTACTTGGAAAAGAAAGGCTATATAAATATACAGTATTGATTGTAGCAAAAATATCTCTGAAATATGAGTGTGTATGTCGGTCCTTAAACATTTGGTGATCAGGTGACCTGAGGCCGTGCTCTCATTGGCAGATTCACTTCTCTGCACACAGGACAGTCCCATTTTCATTTTCCACTCTCTTTCACTTTTTTACGCACACACAAGGTGTACTATCCTGCTGGTAACTGTAGCAACAGCACGGATGCCTCAGTTACCAATTAATTTAATAGGAAACAACCGGCTTTATTCTGCACTAAAAACAGCTCATACCCACATTGACCTCTGAAGTTTGAAGTTTGAAATGGCTTTAATCAACTTTTGTTCATGTATTTAGTTTTGTTTTGTGTTTGCAGGGGTGTGGAGGTGTAAACGGAGAGCAGGGAACCAATAAGAGGAGGAGGACCGCTCGGTGTCGACGCCACAGAGAAACTAAACATTCATTCGTAAAACGTGTTTTACTTTCCTTTAAGAACACAGCTTCTGTTTCAGTGAAATTTCACAAAATATGTGGTCAATAATATTTTCAGGTGTTTCATGCAGATATTCACATTTTGATGATCCTGTGCAGATTATTTCAGTGTTGATGAACCTAAATAAAATATTACAAGGGAATGAGACAGAAACAGTGCAGTCTCTGATGGTAAATCAAATAAATAGTTTTATCTAAAACTCGATATGAGTCAGACATTTATTTATGCAAATATATTCTATTCTATCAGCTTAAAATGCTTGTCTTTTTTTCTGAAGAACATTTTACATAATGAAGACTCTTTGGATGCGATTTCTGCAACCATGATAAAAGAAAATAACCCTGTAAGTCAAAATAATGACTTAGCATCTGAAAATATATGATTTATATACATTATTTTCTCACAATAATGACTTTTCTCCAAATCAGATATTTTCCCAAAATAACAAAAAACTTTCTAACAGATCAGGCTCAAAGACACAAACTACAGGTTATTTTTGTCTCTATGAGATTGTTTGAGAATTAGAAAAACATCAAATTCACCATCTGAACAGTTTTGTCCAACAATACTAAGAGCAAAACTTAAAATGTAATAAAAGTTGCTTTTATTTGATGAATTAAGTTAAATAATAACATGTAATTGCAGAAGTTCAAACCCACGTCGATGCAGTGAAATCCTTTCACTCATTGTCGTCCAGCAGTCTGATGTTTCATCTGTTTTTATCTTCGTTCAGAGACATGTCCTGGGGTTTAGCGTAGCTTACAGTGCTAGCATCGGTCCATCAAAACAGAAAGCATATTCTCCAAATCTCTGTTAATGTAACTCAAGATAATATATCACACACAACAAACATTACAGTGGCTGCAGAATAATGTCTCGGCAGCTAAATTCAAATTAGCTGCAGTTCCTCTAATGTCCACTTGATGCTGCTCAAAGAAAACTGTGACGTGAAAAAGCAAAAAATCAAACATCTCGTACAAATGAAAAGTCACAACAGTTTTTACACAAGAGAATTTATGAATTCTTGTCACATTTTCAGAATAAATTATATAATGGGAATAAACAGGTCCTAACAACTTCTCAAAACTTATTTTAACTTATTGCATGTTTATGATAATTTAATGCCTCTTTTTAAAGCTTCTAGAAAAATAAAAATGGTAAACAATAATGTGTAGCAAAATAATCATCTGTCAGATACATTTACGTTTCATTCTTTAAATTCAGTTTACTTTGATGATGTTTTTTCTTGACTAATTTAAGTTTTACACACTTTGTTGAGCCTATTTTGAATAAAAACTGACATGGTGGTATATCATTGAATTATGTTTCACTAACTTTAAACACGACAGAATTTTTTTTGTTCACAGACACTACTGGTCAAAAGTGTTAGAATGCAGTTTCACTGAAACATAAATACACATAACAAGACAAAAAAGATGCATAAGAAGCAACAAGACGAAAACTGCAAAAGACGAAACAAGATAAAACAAGATGAAACAAGACGAAAACTACGCAAAAGACAAAACAAGACGAAACAGACAAAAACTACGCAAAAGACGAAACAAGACGAAAACTACGCAAAAGACGAAACGAGACAAAACGAAACAAAACAAGACGAAACAAGACAAAAACTACAGAAAAGACAAAACGAAACAAAACAAGACGAAACAAGACGAAAACTACACAAAAGACGAAACGAGACGAAACGAGACAAAACCAGACAAAACAAGACAAAACAAGACGAAAACTATGCAAAACACGAAACAAGACAAAACAAGATAAAACAAGACGAAAACTACACAAAAGACAAAACAAGACGAAAACTACGCAAAAGACAAAGTGAGACAAAACAAGATAAAACAAGATAAAACAAGACGAAAACTACGCAAAAGACAAAACAAGACAAAACAAGACAAAAACTATGCAAAAGACAAAACAAGACGAAACAAGGCGAAAACTACGCAAAAGACAAAACAAGACGAAACAAGACAAAAACTACGCAAAAGACGAAACGAGACAAAACGAAACAAAACAAGACAAAACAAGACAAAACAAGACAAAAACTACACAAAAGACGAAACGAGACAAAACGAGACAAAACAAGATGAAACAAGACGAAAACTACACAAAAGACAAAACGAGATGAAACAAGACAAAAACTACGCAAAAGACAAAACAAGACAAAACAAGATAAAACAAGACGAAAACTACGCAAAAGACGAAACAAGACGAAACAAGACAAAACAAGACAAAACAAGACGAAAACTATGCAAAAGACGAAACAAGACAAAACAAGATAAAATAAGACGAAAACCACACAAAAGACAAAACAAGATGAAAAAACTATGCAAAAGACAAAACAAGATAAAACAAGACAAAACAAGATGAAAACTACGCAAAAGATGAAACAAGACGAAACAAGGCGAAAACTACGCAAAAGACAAAACAAGACAAAACAAGACGAAACAAGATGAAAACTAAGCAAAACACAAAACAAGATAAAACAAGACAAAACAAGACGAAACAAGATGAAAACTAAGCAAAAGACAAAACAAGATAAAACAAGACAAAACAAGATGAAAACTACGCAAAAGACGAAACAAGACGAAACAAGGCGAGAACTACGCAAAAGACAAAACAAGACAAAACAAGACGAAACAAGATGAAAACTAAGCAAAACACAAAACAAGATAAAA
>JAPQRN010000007.1:8783723-8832954 GCA_037367275.1 Coranthus polyacanthus
CTTCCGATCTAAGACAGAAAACTTGGGGAATCTGTGATGATTTCCCATGTCCCCTTGGCCTTGTCTGCTCCAGTTGGTCAACTCCTGTGGAACAACGAGCCATAATAACCCAATAACAACCCATATCAACCCATATCGATCCAGCAATGACGCTTATCGATCCATAACAACCTCTGTGTTTCCCATTAATGATATAGACTATGGTTGCCCACCAAAGCCTATGTTTTTCCGCCACAGTCTTATAATGAACCGAAAATATTGTGGCAAGCAGAGTCTCACTTAACCCTGTAGCTAATGATGTAAATTAATTTTGGGACAAATTAGGGTCATTTTTCTATGCAGGGCAATGAAAATGACACTGACCACATGAACAATATTTTACAATATACACACAGGTGCAAGCATATCACCGCTAGTGTTTAGAATGTCAGATACACAACAAAATACACAACTGAGCCAGACCCTGAACCAGCAGCCTCTAAAAACACCAGACCCTGAACCAGCAGCCTCTAAAACCACCAGAACCTGAACCAGCAGCCTCTGAAACCACCAGACCCTGAACCAGCAGCCTCTAAAACCACCAGACCCTGAACCAGCAGCCTCTAAAACAACAAGAGCAGAACCAGGCCCTGAACGAACAGCCTCTAAAACCACCAGACCCTGAACCAGCAGCCTCTAAAACCACCAGACCCTGAACCAGCAGCCAATATTCATTTTAACTGCCTGTCTCGTTGGCTTGTTTGTGACATGTTGTGTTTTTATGTTTTGTTTTTTGCATGATGGACTTACTTTTCCTTTTTGTATTGTTTTGGATATCTGTATGCAGGCTGCCTTTTGTACATAAAAAGTAGACAATAACATATTTCTATTCTATTCTAAATAGAACCTTCCCGTTCTATAAACTGATAATAAAGAGACCTAATATCAGACCTCTTTTGAAGTTGAAGTGTCCTACATCTTGTTTATCATTGCCTGTGCAAATGTCTGCTTTATGATATGAAGACTGTTAAGTTTTTAGTTTTCACAGTTTCAAGAGCGTCACCCCTGAACTGAACCTGGTCATAAATATTTTAGGATTTATTTATTTAGGACACTCTGCCAGATCAAACATAATTAACAACGAATATGAAAGTTCTCTTCACATGTTTGTGTAGGATTATTTTTGGTTCCAGCACCTTTTTGTGTGTCCTCAGAGACTTCTTATCATGTTCATCCTGAGGACTGAAGAGCCAGGAAGTGTTTTACTGTTACTGTTGAGAAGCAGCAGCTTTATGATATCTAATGTCGGAATCTGCTCAGAGAGGAGACACATCTGAATATTGGATGGTAAATGTGCACAATTTAGATTTTTATTCTGTAACAGAACAGAACCAGATGTAAAGAACCACAGCACAGCAAAATATGGCCTAATATGTACAGAAAAAGGTAAGGAGGGTAGTGTATGATTTAACTAACCTGAGGTGATGCTTTCTGTAGATGTAATAACGGGACTTTTATCTGGTTTATTGTGGCCGTTTGAGGTTTTGATCAGCAGCTGAAGGTCAGGCGTCAGAGCTGCAAGGCACTGAGTGAAATACTGGTACTGGTTCAAAGGTCAAAGATGGCCGCCTCCAAAACTGTCAACAGTCAATAAAAAGAGCCCCGACACCACATCTTATTCAGCACACTGGCTCCAATGCAGCACTTTTAACGGAAACTGCAACTTTTGTGATTTTAACAAATATTTGAGCATCAAAAACAACAGCTCCCATGGACCATAATCACACAACAGCCATTTGCTCTCAGGATGTGAAGCTCAAATGCTGCTGTTAAAAGGATAACGTCATACCGCTGTGTTCATGTCGTTTAAACAGAGAGAATCTGACAAATTGTCATCATGTCACTATTACCAACTGATCGGCAACTGAAAAGACAATGGATAGTGAAAATCCAGAGGGACGTTATCTACTGTTAGACGTCAATAAATGTTAGCATTCAGCTACTTCCTATTAACGTTACTATTTGATATGATAGGAAAGGTGTACATGAATTTAAATATCTGTCTGTCTTTCTGTCTTTTTACCTGATGAAGTGGTTGAACACACATTTGTATTGGATGTAATCTGTATGAACATTACATCATGTAAAATCAAGAAAAAGAGCTTCATAGCATTCAACACACTTCCCCAGCGTTGTTGGTGAAATTGATAGAATAATATATCCACACTGGAATATGAAGCCATTTTTATCAACGGAAAGAGGTACCTCAAGATCCATTTTCTAATTCATTTTGGACGTTGTTGGAAAATGGCCTGTTATTAGGGTCCAAAATTAACATCTGCCAAATGCAGGTAAGATTGTTCTTGGCAGATAAATAAATTGGCATCGTTGGTGGCTTGTTTGGAATCACAGGGCTGCATATGTTCACAGGCCGAGACTAACCAGCCATGAGCAGCTGCTGTCAGACTCTGTGTCGACACTGGAAACACTGGTTTAAGTCTTTGGCCATCAGTAGAAACACATTCATGTTCAGTATCTGTGGGGGAGTTTATACTTCACAGTAGTTGATATGAAATATACCCTACAAGTCATGACTCGAGAATTCTTCTGAACTGAATTTTTATATCCAAGTAGATAGACATAAAGACATTATTTTGATGAACAATTTAGTAGATCATGTTACAGACACGAAATACCAGATACAAAAGAGGCAAAATACATGAAAGCCTGTATGCGATTGTGTGACACTGTGTGTGAATCTCTGCTGTTTAAGACATAATTTGAGTTTCAGTTTTCATTATGGACCCATTTTTAAAAACCTGAACCACCCTAATGCAAAACACGGGCAAATTACACTAAGCAATCCATTCTTAGGGGATTTGGTCCTTAGTATGTTTAGAGAGAAGCTCAAAGTACGTATCCAGAAATACTGACCCTACATACCCGTCAGCCTCAGCTGCTGTTGCCACGGAGAAAAAGCCTGTTTCTACAAAGTTCAATCTGTAGGTTCATCTCACCATTCACAGCTGAATGTGAATCTTTGTGAATGGACATGGAAGCAAACAAAGAGATTTTTAAGGGAGTTTATGAAATACCACAGTTTGACTTTGATGCAGAAGGGAAGTTTGATATTAATTGATCAGATATGATTGATATTATTAACACTTACTGATTGGCAGAGTAAGGAAGAAGGGCAGCCAGCAGAGGATGAACATGCCCACCACCACTCCCAGCGTCTTGGCAGCTTTCTTCTCTCTGGAGAACTTTAGTAGTTTGACGGTGAGTGTGCTGCGTCCCGCCGAGGTCCCGCCCCCTCCGGGTTTGGGGGTGGAGCACATGTCCTGGATCTGCTGGTTCCTGCAGTGGATCCTTAAGGTGAGCTCGTTGGAGTCCTCCATACGCTCCTTCATCATGCCGGCCTCCAGGTTCTTGGTGGTGCGTTTGGCCACGATGTAGACTCTGCAATACATGGCGAGGATGACGGCCAGTGGGATGTAGAAAGAGCCGAGCGACGAGAAGAGAGCGTAGAATGGCTCCTCTGTGATAAGACACACTGTGTCATCCTGCACAGACACCACAGTTATTGCAGTCACCAAAAATAAGACTAAAACATATCCCTACCATTGGTTTTAATTACCCCTCCTCACTGATTAAAAATCACTGCACTGTATTCATAAAGATTCCTCGTACAAAGAGTTGTTATTCTGACAAAATTCTTAGAATTATGGCCGTTTTCAAACATTCTACAGAGGACCAATGAGCTAGCAGCTATGCTTCGTTACGGGTCTTCGCCCACAGGTGGAGTTGACCAATCAGTGAGGCGACCTCCCAGGATCCCTGCATTTATATGAAACACATAAAAATGCAAAAGCAAGTAGCGCTCTTTTAGCATGTACAACAGTGAAATGCAACACACATATGAACGCAGCAGTAATATGTAATATCCCAATACATCGTATATAATAGTAAAACACTGACAAGCACCATTTTACTGAGTAGTGACTACTTTGACTTTTCATCCTTTAACTACATTTGGATGATAATACTTACATACTTTTAATGGAAGAAGGTTTTGAATGCACAACTTTTAACTTTAACTTTTATAGTATTTTCACAGTGTGTATTAGTACTTTTACTGATGTAAAGCATCTGAAGACTTCTAACACCGCTAATGAGCATGGCATAAAGTTACAAAGAAGCAAGAGAGGATGAAGGAAAATAAACAAAGTGGGAGTCAATGAGCTTCTGTTAAATGTCACTAAAGCATTTATGTTAAATTACAGCTGTTATTTGAGCAGTTTTATTACAGCTCTCTCCATTTTCCTTTCCTTCTTCATCAGACGTGCCATTCTTCTTCATTGTTTTCCCATGTAGTCTTCTGAACTACACTTGAACTATTCCTTCATTTGTTTCTAGAGGAAGGTGTCCCTGACCTGGATCCCTTCAAAGCAGAGATTTTTGTCTTTCTGTCAAATGTATTAATCTAAAAAAAACTACAGCCTTCAAAAGAAACTGACATTGCTATATTTTTTTTTCTGTGATATATATTGCTATATCAGGATGTTTTTCATGAAGTCATCATTTCATCAGTCATTATTTCTTCTTATTTCTTCTATGTTAATGCTAACAACCCATGATACAACATTCTCTGTATTTATACTCGGTGCATTTAAAATGAATATCAGTGGATTAGGAAAGGTTGGACAGCACTTTTATGTATTCTTGTGCCATAACAGATGTCTGACAGATGGGTAATTACAGCTGTCAACACATGATTGGCAGCTGTAATTACCCAGACTCTACTGCTCTACTACATGGTTCATTACAGAAGCTTGGAAAAATGGCTTCACTTCAGCTGTATCTGTGATTTCGGCATCAGGTCACTTGTCTTAATTTTTTTATTCTTTTGATTTGGACCGAGAGGAGAGAGCTGCAGAAGGAAGGTGTATTTTCACATTCTAGTATTTTTTACCCCTGACTTTGGCTCCTGCAGCTTTAAAAGTTCATAGTGTAATCTTTAGTGACATGTAGCAGTGAAGTTGCAGATTTCACCCTCCCCTACAGTGGCCACCAAAAACGTGCAAGTGCGAGTTTGTGTTTGCTTTGTCCATGCTGGTCGTTTTAGTAAAGGGGATAATAACTCTGGACCACACTAGGTGAGAGTAAACAGAGAAAACACAATGGTCCATATTTTCGGGTGATTATACACTAGTAAAACATGATTATGCATATTATGTTCCACATGTGTAATTAGATCCCTCTTAATCTTACAGACTGAACCTTCAGGTTACTATCTGTAATATTTATATCGATGTGTTTCTGTCAGCGATGCATGATGGGTAGCATCAGTACCTGTGAGGGTGGCTGCTTCCAGCCGAGCAGTGGGCCGATGGAGATGACGATGGCGAGGATCCAGACGCCAAGCATGGCGAGTAGCGCCCTCTTCTCTGTGACGATCATCGGGTACTGCAGTGGGTAACGCACGCCGATGTAGCGGTCAATGGAGATGACGCACAGAGACATGATGGACGCTGTGCAGCACAGGACGTCCACTGCTGCCCAGATATCACAGAAAATCCGTCCAAACACCCAGTAATCCAGGACCTGCAGCCGGGACACGAATAGCCTCTGGGTCAGTCCAATTTGGACAATCTGGTTCCATTTTATACTTTTTTCAATTTTGATTAAATCTAAGTAAGGAAAATGAACAACATAAGCACAAAATCACAAAATCAGAGACTACGGGTGTGTTTTCATCTTGTTTCAACCAATACTTAGTTTTCATTGTGACTTTTACATAATTTTTGTCAGAAACTCTTTCTCTTCTGTGTCAAAGTTTGGTTTTCCTTTTAATAAATTCTGTTGTTCTTGCCTGCTTGTCCTGAGCCTGTGTGCCTTTCTGAAAACCTAATAAAACACTCAAATTGAGCCGCACACAGTTGGAACACACATTAGAACTTACACAATTGCACCTATAGGTCAGTTTAATCCTAAGGAGTGTAAATTATTAATTGTGTTGTTTTTGTTTGTTGGAATTTTTATGTATTTATTCTATTTTAAGTCTACTCTCAACGACGTCCTCAAACGTCTCGTTTGGTCCATGAGCCAAGGATATTCAGTTTGATGTCATAGAATAAACCAGAAAATATTCACATTTTGACTTTTGTATCTTCAAAAATGACTCAAACTGATTATTGATTAATTGGAGATTAATTTAATCGTTGACAAGGGATCAATTAACAAATGAATCATTTCAGCTCTAACGAATTTACTCATGAATTACTCATGAAAATAAAAACACTAAATGTTTAAAAACTATCACTATTTGCAGAGGTTGGCACCGGTCGCAGCCGATGGGTAATATCAGGCAGGAAAATACCATCTCAAAAGATAAAAATCCCTCCCACCTAGATTTTTTACAGTTAGTTTGACGTTCAGTTCCACATTTAATGATTCATTACTTTGAGTTCGATGTTCAGTGATTCAGTTTTAATTACTTATAAGTATTTACTGCTTTGTCTTAGACGTTCAGTTCAATAGTTTTTCCGGTTTCTAATAGTGAAAGGTAATTTCGGACATGCTCAATGTATCCTCAGTTTCAGAATTTTGTGGGGCGAGAGGCAGGGATGATATCAGCAGATTAATGAGATATCTTTCCTGCTCCAAACTATTGTTATTATATTGCCCTTTAAAAAAACCCTATCGGTCAAAGTCTATTTGGAGTAGTGACATTTGGTGTGATCTGATTTGGAGGATAATGTAATGACTTTTGTAGGTTGTGTGGATGATAACCCAGCAGACATTGGTATTTTTCCAAAAATGGTCCTGATTGAATGGAAAAAGTCACAACATACACAAGAACTATAATGAAGCTATTTTAAAATGAAGTAAAATGATCATTTAAGCCATGCCTCCAATTGTTTGGATCATTTTCAAAGCTTCTGAAACTGGGTTTGGTCCCCGTTTGGTGGGAAAGGTTTGCCTAAGGTCACATGTTTTTTGTTTTTTTTTCATATTTATGTCCCATAATAGTCCGGTAAGACATGTTTGTGTGTTTCTATTTGGGTGAATATTTACAAAGCTTTTCCATCAAAAATTATAGGGCACATGCTCTTACGTATCTCGTATGTTTTTGCTCTGACCATCACGTCGTAGTTTGATCTTGGTCTCTGTGACTGTAATTACATAATGTTTAGGTTTAATGAAATGCAGGGGCTGCTATCAGAATGTGTTTACTTGAAGACCTGCTCTAAAGAGGTTTAGGTCCAGTTGTTTCCACTTCTGTCCTTCATTCTTTACATTTTTCCCACCCAACATTTCCTCCAGGGCAGATAGATGCAGATACAGATGATTATTTTCATTTCAGTTCATCTGTACATTGTTATTTTGGTCACCTCATCAAGTGTCCTTCCAATAAACTGTCTGAAAAGAGCAAAAAGGAGAACATCAGAAGCATAAGAGGTCATTTAACTGATTAACATGTCTTATTTTGTCATTGCGGATTCCCAGAATATCAGTTTACAGTGATGTGAAACAGAAAACGGCAGCCAATCCTCTCTGGAAAAGCTAGAACCAGAAAATAGTTGGAATATTTTCTTTGATAAATGACTTTGAGAAGCACTCGGGTAATAAATTGTTCTGCCATGGACTACTGGTCAATTGATCGAAAATTTTCAAGCCATTTAACTTTTCTTCTTGTTTTGATGTTAAATTCTTGCTTTTGTTTTATTTCCTTATTTTTGTTGCCCCTAACTCTCTTCACTGCTTCTGAGACTATATTCATTTAAAAAGACAGAATCTGTTAAACATATTTTGTTAAACAAGCCACACACTTTGTTTAATTCAATAGTTGTCTAACCCAGTAGGGTAGCATTTCGTAATTTCTATATTATATTAGCCTACATTTAAGTTATTTTAGCTCCAGTTCAAATAACTGGCTCCTACACCTGCCATCTTTTTTTTTTTTACTTGAGTTTACTTGACTTTTTTTGATGGAAGAAGAGACATTTTGAGACATTTCGCCATAACAAAAGTGGACGTTTCTCCCGAATGACACGAACTGATCTGAAAATGTGCACTTGAAAATGAGTAACCGATAGTTAACTGGGTTTTCCTCACTGACCTCTAGGGTGGCGGACACCGGCAGCACCGTGGTGCCCAGCAGCAGGTCTGCGATGGCCAGGTTGATGATGAAGTAATTAGTCGGGATCCGCAGGTGTCGGTTACAAACCACCGACAGGATGACGAGGATGTTGCCGACGATGGCGAACATGATGAAGGAGGATAGCACCATGCCCACCGGCACCGCACGACTCAGGTCCAGCGGGGCTGCTCCGTGGTGGCCGCGGGGCTGGGAGCCGTCCGTGCGGTTGGAGGACGTGTTGGAGTCCGGCAGGGGCGGCTGGGTACCCACATACAGATCAGCAGAGGAGCCGTTACTCCACAGACTCATGGTGAGAACAAGCACGTTCAAATCAGCTTTAAGAAGTACGAAGCTGATTTATTGTTGTAGGTTTTTGTTGTAAAACCCTCTGAAAACTTTCACGAATGTTTTTTTTTTTCCGGTGTCTGTTAGTGGAAGCTCTGTGACGTGTTAATGTTTGAGAAATCCGGTTTAAAATCCGCTAATAAAACTCTTCACGTTTAAATCCCAGGCTCGCGGCAGGGCTCGCGCAGGTCTCCGTTGGTTTGCGCGCGGGGCGCGCGCGGGGGGAGCGGCAGCAGGTGGAGGGAGGCGCTGGCTCCGATCCGTTTGGTCCCTGCGGACAGTCAGACAGCCTCCTGCCGGCCGATGGGGCTCCTCCTCGGGGTAATCTGCTGCTCCAGTAGCGGGTCAGATCTCTGTGTCCTTTTATGGGCCAAGTGTTTAATGTGGGAAAGTTCCGACTGGTGAAAAAAAGACACAAACTGCTGCATCTTTCTCTCACGGTGACCGAGAGACACTGAGATCCCCTTCTCTCTCTCTCTCTCTCTCTCTCTCTCTCTCTCTCTCTGTTACTATGGCGTCTCCATCGCACACAGGTTGTTTTATGGTTTAAATGCCCCTTTTCCTCATTGAATCAAAAATGACTCCTCTAATATTGTCTTGATTCTGGTTCAAGGTCTTTGTGGTTCCTGTTCAATTTTCAGAGCTGAAGTCATTGATTAGTTACATTTTTGTCTGACATATTCAACAGCCCTTATTCTCATAGGCTCGGATAAGTTTGAAATGTAATTTGAGATTAAATTATAGTTACTCAATTATTCAATCAAAGACTGCCCCTTTCTAAAAAAACTAAAGGCCATGCTACCACAGATAACCTTTATGTGCAGAGCCAAACCAACACTAAACTGATGTAACAGATTTATCTTCTTCCTCGGTGCTGAAGAGCTCCACTGCTGTCCAAAAACTATAAAACTCATCAGTGAATCACAGCGGGACATGTTCCTTCATTACTATGAATGCACACACTGGAGTTTATTTGGACTCGGTCCTACGTAGATATATAAACACCAGATGATAAATATGTTTTGTATTGTGTTACTGTGTCATCGCCGACATGGTTGGAACTACACAGTAAGAACAAATATTACATTTACTGCAAATGACCTGCTTATGTTGATTTTCTAAATTTACATAAAATACATACATGTTTACCTGATTGATGACTAATCGTCAGAATTTTACAAAAGTTATTAACTGCATAAGGTTTGCCATTTGTTGTAGAATACATACCCCAAACATACAAGTGCATCTTGGGAAAAAAAGCTCAAAAGTTATACATGCACACGCTCCTTTTCACATTCACATGTATACATTAACAGATACATTAACATATATTAACAGACACTAACTTAACAACGGAAATGCTGTTGGTTGTATGACAGCAAAATGCCACTGAAAACGATCCTGAGAATTTAAATTGGCAAACTGGTTGTCTTCCAGTCTCAGCTTTATTAGTGTTCCGCTAACTGACTGTAACATTAGAGTCTAATTTTAAATTTAGTGTGAGTTAGTTCAACATACGTATGATTTGTGCAGGATTTGGTGCACTTTGCGTTTGTGATTTGAGTCTATTTGCTTGGTCATCAAGGAAAGTGCTCAGATTACTGATCATTTTGAAATGTGTATTTTTTCAACTCAAACTGCAAGAACTTTTTAAAAAAATGAAACAAAAATGGAGTGATTTTCATTTTGCATGCTATCCACAGTATGTCGCTCTGCTCAGTGTCACCGAATGCAAAATTTCACCAAATCCACAAGCTGCAGGAGCCAATGCACACCTTCCTTCTGCAGCTTTCTGCTCTTGGTCCAAATCAAAATACTAAATAGAAATACACATCTAACGCTGTTTCACGCTGCTGTGGAAAAGACAAGTCACTTTTCCAGGGTTAGAAGTAGAGTCATGTCTGAGAAAATCTTAACAGCGTGTGATAATTACATCTGTAAATCACGTATTTATCCCCCAAACTGCCTGAACACACCTGTGATTAGACAAAGTCCACGTCATGGGGCAGATTTCCTACAGCCCGAAAACAGTGTTCCTACCATGACCTACTTTGGGTGTTAATAATAATGGTCCAAAATAATCTGAGCCCCCCAGACCCCCATGGGAAAACCCTGAAGGGGTTTCGAATCAGTGCACTTATCTAATCAATACAACATCTGTGCTGTCAGGACTCAAAGGTTATTGATTTTCGAGACAATTCAGTTGATTACTTTGATTCAGTTGATTACTTTGACGTCGCTACGTGCAGCAGCAAAACCATGTTGTGCGTCTACGTGTGTGACCAGCGTTGATAACCCTCATGAACGCTGACCCTCCACCTAACCCTAACCCTTATGACATTAGATTTGTAAACTGACTGAGCAAATGTCTTGAAGTAACAACATTTTGGTCCACACATGAACACACACATTTAATTACATTCACTTATGATGTATCAATCTGCTTCCATTGCACTTAAAACACACTTACCTTTTATCTGAACACCAACTTAAGCCCCTTTAAAAGCATAAAATTTACGCTGTTTTGAGATTTTTTTCCCACTCAGATAGAAAATGTGCATTAAAACAGCTGGATGTTTCTGTATTTGCGTGTTGGTTATATTTAAACCAGCAGGCCTTTCCTCGGCGTGACTGTGGCAGAAACAGGATGTGAGGTCATGACAAACAGCATCGGAGCCGTTTGGATTCAGGAGCTGAAATGGAGAGAAAGGTACGAACAGGAGGCGGAAAATCTGAATCCTGTCAGACAGACGATCAGAGCGAGACAAGCTGCTGTTTTAATTCTGTCCATCTGAGGCTGTGTGTGTGATATGAGTCAAGGTCGACAGTTTCAAGTGATATAAGTAGCCCTGTGTGTGAGATCTATTTTCAGGACTGTCAGAAATGTGCAGCGTGTTGGCAACAGAACAACAATAACCTTCTATTGATGTGCGAATGTGTGGAAAGAGCGACAGCCAATCAGGGCTCAGATCCACAGGTGGGCGGAAAAGCGTTTACAGTCTGGACTTAAATTAAATTTGGAGAGATTTGTAAAATACTGAATTAATCTGTCCTATTGGTAATTAAAATATTCTACACACTGTCCATTGAACACTATGTTTATGGATAAAATCTCTTAATGATTATCTCAATCAAAATGACTATTTTTGATTATTTTTCTCTGTGATTAACAGGATGTTCAAAGATCTACAACTTTAAAACTGACTCATGTGGTGTCATTTTTTTTTAAGGCTCAGAGCATTATTTTCACTATCATGTTAATCATATTATCATAGGACACTTTAAGAGTCTTTAGTCTTATAAAATGGTAAGAAATAGTAAAAACTAAACAGAGATTGTGGACGTCCCCCCCTTTAGATCATATCCACCACACTGAATAATTCCACTATGTTGAATACCCTAAAAGAAACATTTATGTTATAAATCTATTTGTTGACCCTTAAAACTCACATGATGTGGATTCATGTTTCTTTCAGTTGTTTTGAAGTTACTTGTGGTGCAGTGGATACTATTTCAGTATCAATACTGTCAGTTCTGTTATCAGGCTGAGTATGAACAGGTCTTTCATGGAATGAACAATGAATGAAGTTACTATGTTCAAAACTTCAAATATGGCAGTTTTAGGATGAAATAACAATATGCTCTCAGTTCAGCATCGTCTTCTGGATCATGTTGACAGATAATGTTATGCAGCATGTGTGTGAATGCTTTCATTTCAGAGTAAATCACAAAAATGTCACAAAGGGCCTAATGGTGAAATCCTTTAAAATCATTATAGAATCCGGATCCAGATCTGGACCGTCTTCAAGGAGGACTGAGATGTGGGACAGACCTACCTTGTGTAAAATGTGTCAAAATGTGTCGTATGTTGGGGATTATTTTCCACAGCGGATGGATCTGCATGTGGTTTGCAGTATTAGTTTCCGACGGTGTGTGAACTCAGTCCACATAAACTCCAGTGTGTGGGTATGTGAATGAACACGTTTGAGGTTTTGTACTAGTGATCAGGCTGCAGATAAAACTAAGACTAAAACTGGAATTTAACAGAAACACTGAGTAAAAAACACTCATGAATGTTTCTAAACTGTGTGGGAGGTCCACACAGATATTTTGAAGCACAAACACACAGACTGGTGAGAACGTAGGTGCACATACTGAGTGTCCATATGGAAAGAGTAACTGTTGTGTAAGGGATGTGGTTTGTTAAATATATGAGGACATATTCTGGATGGAAAGTGTTGGATGGAAAAGACAGGATGGCATTTTTTTCTTGAAATATGTTATGTTACATCAGAATGTTGTGATGGCCGGCTGCTTTTCTAACCTGTCCATCGGAGGGATGGGAGAGACTCTCCTCCCTGTTATAAAAGCCATGGCCTTGCCCACAATGTTGGAGCTTTCTTCTCCCGGCGCAGCGTTATGTTTGTTTTGTCCAACGCAACCTATGCAACATCATACTGGTCACTCATCCATGCATCCACATTCCACCACTGATCATACCGACTTCTACACCTCATCGTACTTTTCCTTTGTGTTGCATTAGTTTGATTTAATTCCTAAATTCCCAATTTGTTGGCCTTCAAACTGCATCTCCTCCTTTGCTGTCATGGCTTTTGAGCTGGGCCGTGACAAGGTCTAGAGTTTTCCCTCCATTTGTGGAGGCTCAGGTGATGTGATGGCTTTTTATATTATTACAATATTTAGAAAACCAGTAACGGACAATCAATTTCTCACCAGAGGTAAACACTGTGTGGGTTGTTTCTCCAGTTTGTATTTCTTTAAATGAATCACACTTGTCTTGGGTGGTGCTGAGCACAGGATGCAGCGATAGTGTCTTTGTAAAAGAGTGTCAGGGAGAACATTCGGACGAGGGGAAGTGAGAGGTGGTATTAAAATGACTACATCCCCACAAAAGAAAACACCTCATAAAGTCTGTCTGTTTTTGTCAGAACCTTTCCAGCGTTGTTGCCGCTCAGAGGAGGAGGGAGGAGAATGAGAACTGAAATAGTGGCAGGATTATTCCCACAGAGGACCATATAATTTCACATCATGATAATTATTAATATCATAACATAAATTGCTTTGTCTCAGTGATTTATTATTCTGATTCGTGACATAGAAAGACAGATAGGGTCCTTGATTCTGATAAAATACTCCACACAAACCTCAGACCACATTACATCAGTGTTACTGCACCAGACACATCAAATTTTCAACTTGTGCATGAAAGAACCCAAGTGGAAAAGACTTGAAATATAACAAAAAAAACGTAGACATGTGAAAGCATTGTGGAGGGATGAGGAGACTGTAATGTTCACTGGATTAATTCAAGAAACGAATATAGCATATTACAGGTAGATACAACAGCAGTGAAACGCCACCATGCACGAAGAGCTGCAGAAACAAATGTTAAAGGCTTTGACAAACTGAGGAAGGGTTTGAAACAACGTTATACGATCCAGACCAGAGGTTCAGTTCAGAGACAAAAACTAAAACCATCTTCAGGTTTTTCACTAAATACCTCTGTCTATCAGCTCCTCAACCAACAGCTCAGGTCGTACGTTACTGAATGAAACACCACTACATCAAACTGGAAGAGTTTAAAACATGATGATGATGATGATGATGAAGAACCAACTCTTAATATTCAGATATTAGATGGAAACGTCCATTTTCTGTAGCTGACTTTTTTTTAAATTCAGTTTTGTGATACATTTGGATGGAAGTGTTTTAAAATGTCAGATTTTGTTGTGAATTTTGATTTTGTGCATTAATGAAGTGTTGATAAGTGGTGGAAGGAGATGGACAGTGACGTAGTTCTCCAGCGTCATTTTGGTTTTGTAAATCTCAAAGCTGTGGCTGTTAAAGAGACTGTGTGTGGATGCGTTTACTGTTTTCAGACCTAGTGTGAAAAAGCTAAACTAAAGCTCTGTGATGCTGCCTAGATGTAAGAACTCATGTCAGTGACAATGTATTGTAAATATTGCTGCAGTGTTACTATCGCCCAAACTAGAACGATAGAAGATGCTAGAGTAATATCTTTACATTTGACATCACGCAAAAAAAAAACATCAATCAGCCTGGTAAAAGCAAAGAGGAGTGATAACAGAAATAACTACTTCAACAGTTTGCCCAGTTAATTGCAACACGTTCAGTCATTTTAAATATCCTTTCCACTGTATTGGTGTTTGTTACCATTCTGCTAAATGTTGCTTGGTGGAAGAAGCGATGTTGTGTTTGGAGAGACTGGAAGAATTCCACTGCTGAGGATTAATCAGCCTACTTTTACAAACATTCAGACTATCCCTTAAATCCCACATACAAATACATGTTTATCTGAGTTTTGGGAAAAATCTGCATTCAGTGTCGGCTGCTCCTTCCCATGACCTGACTTCACGTCTCACGGTCGTGATTCACACACCCAGCACTGAGAGGTGTTCGTGTAAAGGTAAAGGAGTTTCAGCTTGGGTGTGGTGATATGACAGTATGTGTGCTGTGTGACAGTAAATATGTGTAGATACCAGGACAGATTTAGGAATTCTGTTTCCACCTCTGAAGCCTGTGACGCAGCACAGGAATAAGCTAAAACCAAATGTCCTAAAACGTGGATCAATGAAGTGAATGTTGACTCTTGAATCTACAGTTTGTGAATAATTGTTGTTGCACTGTGACAAAGTAGTGAAAAGTCATTATTTGTTATAAATGTGACTTGAAAAGACATCAGGTTTGTGTGTAAATGTAAGTCAAAAATCACCTAGATGTAGTGACAGGTGCGTTGGAGAAGGTTAACGTTGAAGACAACAAAAAGAAGCTCCCGCACACTGTCTTGCTTCAATTAGATTTATTGTACAGCGTTTCTGTCCCTTTGACTTTCATCAGGTATCTTAAACCAGTTTGATTTATACAAACGGGCTGAACTGACATTTGTCATGATGACAGATTACGTCAAATTAAAAAGTGTCCTATCAGCCACTTGGCGATGACATCAAAGCACTAAATCCAACTGCATTAGTAGTAAGCAACACGACAACGTGACAGACTCACGGAGTGTGTGACGAGGCGTGAGCGTTTTTTTACTGCAGAGCCGGGCCTAGCTATGCTAGTCTTTTATAGTATTACAGTATATTATTTTTGTATTGTTACAGGGTTTCTATTTGTGATAATCTCTAGAAAGCAGTGCAGCGCTAAACCTCCACCTTGTGGTCAGTCCGTGATGGTTTGGGCAGCAGGTGAACGAGGGCGGGTGCTTTTCATTCATCCCCTCAGTCCTGCCGTCAAGTGTCCTTGTGACGTATGTTATTACATATGACTGAGGACCAAGAGGACGTTAATGAGGGGAACTGAGACAACTATTGGAATGCATCTTTTGTCTCTAAGAAAATGAAAACTGCACCAATATAGCAAAATTTCAGATTTGAAAATGATGAAAGAGGTGAAAAACGTAAACGAGGCAGCTTGTTTCTTCCCCTTGTTTCTTCTTCTTCTGGACTGGAGTCACTACACTCTCATTCATTGGTTTTGACAGTCTCATTAGTTCCACTCAGGAGTGTCTGTGGAGTCAAGTGGGACACGTAGTGGTAAAATTCGGTATTTGGCTTCATATTGAACCGGTTCGAACATGTTTACATCGATGTGACCCTACTCACAGCTAAAGACAGTGTGTTCAGTTTTAATCACAGAGAAGAAGATTTTACAAAGACCGAGAACCTTGTCACTAATTATAAGACTACAATGAGATTCCTTTTCAAATTTGTTTGTTTTTCCAGTTTTTTGGGGGACTTTTTTTGAACAAGTGTTAAATTTGTGAAGGTTACAACTTGTGTGTTTTTCATTTGTGTGGATTGAGACTGAATCCATGTGAGAATGTGATGAACGTCTCCCTGTAGGTGATGGATGGATTCATCTGTCAACAGACTCCTAAAAGTCCAGTGTGTGGACTAAATGTACATGTGTTGTTCTCTGATACAGTGATCTTTCTGGAGGCTGTAATGATATAATGTCATTAGACTGAGGGGATGTTCTGAATCCACTATGTGACCTGTCTGGATCTGTCATTAACTTCAGCCTCTCTGTACAAACCCCATGACTGTAAATCTGCCACATTTAAAGCTGTCGATTTAACATGCAGTTTGATTTCAGATTGTGGACATTCACAGATCAAGGACTTTTAACAATCGTCATCATTGATCAAAAGTCAGACAAGAAAACCAGCTCAAACAAAGATAAACCTGTCTGATAAATGTGATCGGGTTTTCTGTTGCAGATCTTCAGTTCACTCTGATATATCCGTTCAGCATTGGAACAGAGACAGAAGACAAACAGTAGAAACACATCACTGGACGTTTAGTGGATTTTAATCTTGGTTCAGTGTTGTTGTTATAAATTGATCAGTATAAACATCTTGTCTTGACGTGAACATTGGATTTAACCCTTCCATGCTTGGTCTCCATATTTGTGTTCAGTTTATCTGCATTTCGGTTACTTTGTTGTAACAGAATCCCTTTCAGACAGTAGCAGTAGATCCCTAGTAAAACTAGTGATTGTCTTGTATTCCAAGAATTATTTGAATGCTGACACTGTCAATCCAAGATGGCTGACAGTGGTAGGCTTCAGACATAGTAGTTTGTAAATGAAACTGCGAACATGTCTGTGTTTTATAAACATATATTTAGTAAGAGTAAAATGTAGTCCTTAAATGTAGTCTTTAGCACAGAAAAAAGAAAGACAGAAAGAAAAAAAAAGAAAAAGAAAATACAGATGTTATAGAGATGAGGGTTATAGTGATGAACTTCTTTGGATCAAAAAACCTGAGACAGAATAATTCCTATACAAATGCTGTTTAAATAATCCGCTTATAGTGATCACTTTGGGTCTTTTCATGTGTGAAGATGGTACTGCCTTAACTTAAATATATTTTTTTCTTCGTGAAATCAAATGTAATTGAAGCGCGCTCGCGGTTCGTTTAGTGGATGGTCACGTAAAGCCCCCCTTGATGCGGGACGGTCAGAGGTCAGAGGTCAGAGGTCAGAGTTGGCGTTTCCACAGGCTTTTTGTGTTTAAGATACTGCACTGGGAAGCTGCTGGAGGAAACAGCCTAAGCTAATGTTGCGTTCATGTCATATCATTTGAATCATGACGACGAGCCGCTATGAGGGACAAACCCCTGTGACACCTGTTATTCAGAGTCGGAGATAACAGGTATCTCACGCAGTTACAGCAACATACATGTGTAATGTAACAGGTGCCAGAATATATACCTACATACATCTGTGTGTATTTACCAACAGCTTAAGGTGTATAAACCCCATTGTCACTATAAAACTGACCTACAGACAGCTGACAAATTAAAGGTTAGAATGGTCATCAACTTATAGTGATCAATTTGTCCCAGACAGACGTGATCACTATAAGCGGTTTCCTCTGTCATTTAAAGCCCCAAAGTGATTGTCTGGTTTTTTCAACTTTCACTTGGGACCAAAAATCAGCCTTTAAACTTTAAAGACTTTAACAGAAATACTATATACAATGTATAATTTATAATTAACATGTATCGGGTCATCGGGTCATCGGTCATGTATCAGTCAATATTGACTGATGTGAACATTTTCAGGTGTGATACAAATAAAGATGGCTCTATGGATGGTACATACTGCAGGTTGACTTTTCTCCCATGAGCCTCTGCAGCAGATTTCTGACTCTGACCAGGCAGATTTATGTTAGAAATATGATCTGTATGTGTGTAAATGACGCAGTTGAACATGTTAGAGTCACAAAGAACACAGTTTAAGCCTCACATTCCTATATTTTAGGGTTTTCATCCTCATTTTCAGCCTCTGACTCATCAAGCTGAAACTCTCTGTTGCTGTCTTCGACGTCACCACATGACTCTGTGAGGGATGGTTTTTCATCGCAGTGCTGCTCTTCCATTCAGCCGCTGTCTGTCCAGAGGTTACGTTTGATGAACGACGTCTGACTTCAGCACAGAGCTGGAAATGAGCCGTAAGATTAGACTCACAGCGGCCAACGCAGCCATGGGGAAATAAAACTCACCTCCATCATAAAGTAGAGCTTTTTCTTTTGATGTGTGGAAACAAGATAGTTATTACAGAATCACCTTTTCACAGTTATTTAAGATCCCACAGTTACTTCTCATCATGGTGATAATGGTAGAATAAAAACTGCTGAAGCAAACTAACACAAATGTCACATTTCTGGATTTTAATGAGCTGAAAAGCCTATGCAAATTACACAGTTTTTTCAATATACAGCTTAAAACTATAGTAAAGAATTACAGGTCTAAAAGAAAAGACCTCAGTTTTGAACATAGTAACTTCAGATTTGTGTTTTTATATAATTATTCCTTCCTTTTTCATATGAGACCCATTCATACTCAAATAATCCACTCCACCACAACAAGTACCTATAAAACAACTGATGATTGAAACATGAATCTAAACCCTGGGAGGATGTTTTACATGTTAAGGAGTTGATTTATAACATATATGTTTCTTCTGATGTATTTACAACATATTAGACTTATTGATTCATTGTGGTGGATCTAAGGGGGCAACGTCTGCAACTGTTTCGCGCTGTTTTTGTCTTTTTATGTCTTTTACATAGTTTTCGTCTTCTTTTATGCCGTTTTCACCTTGTTAAATTTTTTTGCTCACTCTGCTCTGTGTAGTGTTTGTTTCCAAAAGTCAAACAGAATCTTAACTTTTTTTCTGTGTCCCAGTGTTCGATGCCAGTAAATGACTCTTCTTCCTCATTAATTCATTGTATGTGTATAATGAAACTATTGTTAGACTCACCCTATACTAGTGGCATAAAATGTACAGAAAAAGACAATCAAATGGTCAACTGCAGTAATTTGTATGAATTAATTGTCAACTAAATCATGTCATCCTAAATCAGTATTCTTAAGCCTTGAAACTTAAAGTAATCCTGCTCATGAAGCTGTATTTTGACATGTTGTGGGAAATAAAATCATTGCCCTGGAGGAACGTCAGTGTAAGTTTCATCTGGGGGACATATAATGGGATGGAGAACCCACAGAGGCTCTTTTCGCAGACGTACAGCCAGAGGTGTGATAATTACAAAGACAGCTAATGAAACAACAACCAGATGCTCCTGTTGTTTAAGAAATCCAAAGACTTTCGGTGCCAGTTTCCCACTGAGTCATTCACTCAGGTTCAGGATTAGTTTGGCTTTATTGAGACAGAATGATTTATCACCACACTGCCTTTCACTTCGTTAAAGGCTCAAATTCTGTCGGAGAGACTGCGTCATCTCAAAGCTTTTCACATTTAATGCAAGAAGACTGCTCTAAAAACAGCTCAGCACATTGAGAATAAAAGGAATGAACATTAAAACGTCAGCTGACTTCTTCCACTCCACACGTTGTGACCCTGAATTATTAACTGCCAGGCTAAAAATGGCAGCATGTCCCTTTAAATTTCAGTGGCACATTCCTGAAATTACAACTTTCACTGTGCCTCAATTTGAGACTGAAGCAGAGTGAACTCTTTCATCTGATTATCAGGATGCATAGCTCCCCACATACTCTGAATATTTAGGGTTAAAGTTGTCACATCACACAAAGCACCAATAAGTGTGTGAAGAGTTCACAATAAGGCACCGCATGTAAAGAGTTCACTGTTTGGTAAGAATGAAGGAAGAAATCATCTCAGGTCATCGTCCTTAAGTGTCAAGCTGCATATGTCATCAACTTAACAGATGGAGATGGTCTGAGGTAAAATTCCTGTCTTTGTCAAAGGATTCTGGTGACTTTGAAGAGAGCGATATAAGAGCTTAATAAGTCACTTTTAGGATGATTAGTGGATTAAATGCTATAATAATCACCTGGCCTTTTTGAGTGTCCATGTTTTCCTCAGTATTTTGTGCACACATTACGTAGAAATGCACATATAAAAGCAAACTGTTAGTGTTAGTGAGTTCCTAATGTCAGTGAAGCATGCAGAGCCTCTCCCTGTGAGCTCTTTAATTCAGCCTGTGTATTTGAATAGACTGTGCTTTTAGAGTTATTGGTTGTGTTTTGTGCATTTTGTGCAGTTTGTCCTCCTCCGCTCCAGCTGGAGCTGAATTATGGAGGAGCAGCAGCTGATCGTACAGCTGGGAGGAGTTAGAGCTGAAGGATGGAGATGAGACGCTGAACTGTGAGCACAGTTAAAAACACAGACAGTCGTCCTGACTTTCTTCATGTTTAACCCTTTAAATGTGGTGCTGACCACTCTCCAAAATGTCCATCATATTCAAACCGCTGAGTTATTTCCCGGCTCACATTGATTTCAGTTCACTCTGCTGAGACTTTAACTTGCTGAAGAGACTGTTTCTGTCTGGTGACACCCAGACCCAGATGGATGGAGCATAGTGATCCAATTTACACCTGCTATTAAATATGATCTGTGTCAAGGTGAGTTTTCCACATCAGGAAAAACATATGTTAATTCAAGACATAAATGCATCGATTGGATCTGCTGGACCATATCGGGAGCTAGTCTGGATCACATTGTGTACGGATATATCTGCTCACATCATACTTACGTTTCTCTATGTAACTAGATTCTGTTTCTAACAACATCCTATGATTTGCCACTTTAAATGACCTGTGTGCAGGTTTTGCTCTGGAGGACAGAGATCTGATCTCAATGAGGAGAATGAGAAATAAAATGCCAGGTGTAAACACAAAGGCAAGATTGGATTATTTATTATCAGGATAATCTGTCCGAATACAGAGCAATTTGTAAATGTGGGGCCTAAAGGTGTGAGATGATTTGATTCAAAGGCGTAGGTTTGGTCTCAACACTGGTAGAGACACAGAATCCACAACCCCGTCTCGCTTTTACACAGACATTGATTCATATCTGCGACTAACACTGCCTGGCTTAAGCTTAAACACAGATGTCCTGGATGGCCTTAGACTCTTTACAGACGGTGTCTAAAAAATAAAAAATAGATCAATATTTAAAGATTCTTGCATTGTGAATAACTAAGAACGATGTTAACATCGCTGGCCTCACCTGAAGACCTGAACCCTAACCTTAATCTTCCTTTACAACAACCTTTACAGCGTCTTAACCCCTTACTGCCTTTTGCTGTCAAACAGATGCTAAATTAAGTGGAGATTGTTCATTTGAATACAGCACATACAATAGATATAAATTGAAATGTATGATGCAAATTAGCGAAATTAAGCAACTAAACACATGTTCCAGTCTCAGGTATGTAGATTATTTTATTGATGTTGCTGTTGCTGAAACAGGGCTTTGAAACTGAACAACAACATCATAACAATAACTGCGGCAAAGTGCTTCCAATACGTTCCTTGGTTTGTGTAGAATATGTATTAATCGCCGTTAGAGGGATACATATGCCACCTCAGCTGCATTCAGACCGGAAGAGGTCTGACTTGAATTCAGGACAATAGGATACAAGGGGTTAACTTGATTTATCAAACAAATAAAATAATGCATCGATGAATCATATACAGTATATAACATTTAATATGGACCCAGTCATTTTTACAGCAATTTGAAGTATTCAGTGAAGTTGTTCTCATGTAAGGTTTTGTTTTTCAAAATAAACTCCAGAGCAAATACTTTGACTTTCAAAGGTTAGATGAAAGAATGCATGACATCCAATACGATTTATAAAACCATAGTTTATTAAATGTCCCATATCATGCAAAGACATTTTATTCTTGTGCAACTTCAACCATTAACACTGGAGGAAAAACCAAAACCAAGCTGATTTTACCCAACGTTCTTTTTAGTTTAGTCTGTGCTGCACTTTTTAAACTATTGTTCTTACTTTTATTTCAGTTGACAAAATAATTTTCTCACGTCTAGCTTTAGTTTTTGTTAACTCTAACTGTTTGAATGTTTACTTCACTGAATGCAGTAAAAGTGATTCAGAGCAGAGACAGAAGGGAAGAGTTTTGATGATGATGATGATGATGATGATGATGATGATGATGATGATGATGATGATGATGATGATGATGGTGCAGAACAGCAGGTGTAGGTCAGGAAGCAGAGGAAGAGTGAGATGAAGACGATGGAGACGATAGAGACGATGGAGATGAGGTCCAGCTGGAGTTACAGCAGAGTCTGAATCCTTCGTCTGTTTTTGCCTTAAAAAGACGACGAGTGGGAAGAAGGAAGGGACACACACTTTACCACACACACACTTTAACCCACACTATAACACACACACAGTGTTTATGGCTTCAGACTATTTTTAATCCCCGCTGAGACATTTGAGAACTTTGCAGCAGTGAACATTTTTCATCTCTGTGTTTCACTTCATCTGATCATTAGTTCACTGTCACATCACCTCAAAATTTGCACCATGTGCAAAAAATGAGTTCATAAAATTTCATTTTTATGCATTTTGTGCTCATTTTCAAACATGACAGTCGTAACTGTTGGATCTGGAAGTAATGGTTTCCACATTTTTCCAGACAATTTAGTGAAAATATTCATTGGTTAATTTGTCATTTATTTTATGGAAAATGGAAATAATCCTTATTTGTAGAATTACATTTTGTTAATAAAGTATACATTTCCTGTTTTTTAACAATGCATTTATTTATTCTTGATGATGAAACGAGCTGACAAAATAATAAAATGATCAACACAAAGAAACAGAACAACAGCAAAACGTCAGAATATAAGTGTAAATGTAGCAGATCTAAATGTGGTGAAGGTGTCGTCAAAACAGAATTAAAACTTTTTGCAGTTGTTTTCTGATGTGACGTGTGGGCATTGAGATACACGTCCAAAAGAAAGGAGAAACACGCCTACTTTTAAATGTTATCACAGACTCTGATATCGATGGGTTTGTGCATCTGAGTGAATATCACAACAAAGACCTTTTCAAGAAGGAATGAATGAGGGAGCAAAAAAGAGCAGAAAAATCTGTTTGAAATTCAAAATGATTTGAATCAGTGACTTTAAAATGAGTAAATCCGTTTTGTTACTCTTTCATCATCGAAGTCTGATATAGTTCGATTTTTTTTTTCTACAGAAAACGGTCAGAATGTAATCAATAAATTATCTAAATATGTTTAATATTTGTCAAAACTACCTTTAGCCTGTTTCACTGAGTAAATTTTGCTTTTATTTATTGAGTATTAATTTAACCCAGTCTCACTTTTTACGTCTGATATTTCTTTTAGGTTTCTCTCTTTTAGTCACTAATCTGAACAGAACATTTAAATTAAAAATCATCAATTCAGTCCATCTTTTATGTAGTGTTTTATAATTTGATGGGTTTTATATTTATATGTATTTAATTTATTTTCATCATTATTTATTTCAGTTAATTTGATCAAACTTTTTCTATTGATTATAATAATTATTTTATTCTTTATTATTTCATAATTTTGCTTGTTTTTGTTGCTTATATTATCTATCATTTCCATTTTGTCAAACACACGTGAAGCACTCTGAATTGCATTAATTTGTGTGAAAGGTGCTGTATAAATAGAGTTTGATATATTACAAATAATCAGTATCAGCCCTGAAAAATATATTCAATTAAATATATAACTGTATGAAACATGGTTGACTTTCTGTTGTGCTGCTGAAACACAGTTGAAATATTCTTTGTTTTCCACCTGCTTTGAGCAAGTACTTTTACTTGTAAGTGTCTGTACTTCTACTGTATAAAGAGTAAAGAACGTGTGGACTTTTGAGGAGGCTGTGTGTTGAATTTGTTCAGCCCTGCACATCCACCTCCTGGACTGAATCCACTCTTTTCTGTCTCTGAAACCCACAGACGGCTGATTCACAGCCAGAAACACAAACTGCTGACCAACTGTAGGACTGATGCAGAGAAGAAACCCACAGACAGACGGCAAAATGAAACTGAAAAACCTGCAGAAAGGAGGACTGAGGTCCAGTTCGGCCTCTGGAGAATACATTAAAACCACCAGGCAGAGTTCGTCACAGAGACTTTAGAGCCAACATTCTGACAGGAAACTGGAAACCGAGACGGATGAGGGAGAAACACTGAAAGCAGAGACAGGAGAGAGAGGGTTACAACTGATTAAACCTTACTTTACAAACATTAATTGAATGCTGTGTACTTAAACATTTTTAGTCCGGACTGTTGAGTAACACAGAGGGGGGTTTGGACCTATACTGCAATCAGCCACTAGGGGAGCTGTTGTCTTTCATTTTTATACAGTCTGTGAGTTAAAAATCAAACACTAAAATGTTTTTTGAGCTGTGAAGTGAATTTATTTTACCGAGTTGGTAAGCTTGCGTTTAGGATTAGCTTACTCGTGACCCCTTGTAGATGGCTGTGACCCCTTGTGTTCCTGCAGCTCCGCCCCTTTTTGTCTCCACTTTCTTGACTCGTTAAAATTAGCTTTTAAATTGACAAACATCATATGTGAAAATGGTGGCACAATTCAAACGGGATCAAAAAGTTATTTGTTGCTCATCACTATGTGGATGTGTGTGTATGATGCTTTCACTTCTGACCATGTGGATCAAAGCTATTCTGACTAAAGAATACGTGTTTGCATTCTATCAAGCGTTCTATATTTTTAAATAGTAAATAAGCCCCCAATCATTCTATGATTTACATCTATTCTATCATCTATTTAATCTGCCCTCTACAGGTTGAACACCAGTTACTGTAACTGAATAAAATACAGTTTTCCTATTGACTGATCTGGTGTCATCTGATGTATTTGGTGCCATCTGACGACACCATAAAACGCTGCATCGAACGTTGTAAAGTAACGGATAAACTGTGGTTGTGTTAAACTGTTCCTACTGGATCTCTGCGGTCCGGCTCGGTGTCCAGAAAACCAATGATAATAATTTTCCCTTCTTCCCTCCTTTCGCCATTAGCAGCTGGCTGGGGTCTGCTGCTCATTGTCTGAACACACCATACCAGCCACGTGGAAATCTTCCATCATTTGCCCAGTTCCCAAGAAAAGTAACCCCACCTGCAATAATGATTAATGAGAGTGATAACGATAATGATTATCACCCTGTGGCCTTAACATCAGTAGTTATGAAGAGGTTTGAAAGGCTCATTCTGTCCCAGCTATGGAGAGAGACTTGTGGTCTCACAGATCCACTCCAGATTGCTTACAAGCAGCAGAAAGGTATGGCTGATGTAGTGCAAACCTTACTGCACCACACATACACACATCTGGAGAGGCCTAAATCATTTGTCAGGATGGTCTTTGTGGACTTCTCAAGTGCATTCAACACTGTACAACCTCCCTTAATGGTACGTAAACTCTGTCAGATGAAAGTCATCCCTCACCTCATACTCCTCATCCTCTCCTTCCTCACAGACAGAAATTCAGACAGTCAAATGTAAAAGCCATTACAGCTGAAAGGACTATATCCACCGGCACACCAAAGGGTTCAGTCATCTTGCCAGTCTTGTTCACTCTGTACACAGATGGAGGAGCTCAGATCCTGAGATGATGTAGATGAAATATTTCTGATGACACAGTTATTATTTACAACTCTAACTCTGACTCCTGCATTAGCAAGGAGATCCAAAGTTTTGCAATGTGGTGTGAGGACAGCTAGAACTGACTCCCAGCAAAACCAAGGAGTTTTAGGAGTAGCCAGCCCTCCCCCCAACATTGGAGGTAAAGAGCCAGACTGTAGAGCATGTGGAGGATTTCAAATATCTTGGCACCTCCACTGATAACAAGCTCACCTTTAAAATCAATAGTGAACACATACTGTCAAAATACCTGGACCTTCTTTGAAAAATGAGGAAGCGCCAGGTCCAGTCATCAGTTCTGCAGAAAATCTATAAATCATTTGTGGAATCCATACTGTCCTACAACATTGCAGCATGGTTTAGAAGAATGAGCGCCATCAACCTGACACCCCTGGAAAGGATGATAAAGATCAGTAAATCATTGGAAGAGAACAGGAGACGGCCACCACATCCACAAGAAGAGGACAGTAAAGACGGTCTCACAGATATCTGGAGACACGACACACTCTACAACCACATGCTCCTGCCCTTGTTTATTTATTTATTTATTTATTTATTCAGGTTTTTTACCCTCGATACCATTTACTTGTGTGTATGATTAATTGTGTTATTGTTTGTGAGTGCTGAATTGTTTTGTCACTGTTCTCTGAACAAATGAAGCTCCTAATACAAAATGATGTAACTTTGATTTGATATTCATGCAAATCAGTATTTAAAGCTGAACACAGCTCATCAGTTACTGTTTTAAAGGGATCCTCCTGATCCCTCCCACTCTGATGCTGAAGCACAGGTGACCATGTCTGATTACTCTACGTACCTGATATCACCTGATATCAATCAGAAAAAAGCAAAAAAGTCCATTCTGAGCTACTGTAGAAACATTGGCTGTGATATTTTCTACAGCAGTATACAGTGAAATATGTGAACATTAATGCAGTGTAATACAGAGTCACATGACCACCAGGCTTATTACCATGGAAACAATTACCTGTCAGATGTTAGCAGATGTTGACAGACGTTTACTTTATATTTGTACAAAGAAATCTCTAATTGTTCAAAAAATTGTTCATATTAGTTGCTGGTGTTGGTCTCTACCAGCGCTAGCAGCTTAATACCTCCTTTCCATGTTTCAAAGAGCAAGAACATGCTATTTTTTGGCACAAATAATAATTTGTATGAAAGTATATCATCTCTAATCGTACCATATCAGTTTTATTTTTACAGTTTTAGCTGTATGTAGACATCTTATGTGTGTAAGTAGTGAGCTCCAGCCCAGAAAAAAAGGGTGATTGCAATACATTGTGGGATGCAGTACACGATGAAGATATAGTAGCTTGAGCGTCGTACTGATGAATGTTTCCAGAGCACTAAACATCTGGGTGTCTTTGTCAGATCTGCAGATTCTACATTTTACTTGTGGGCAGAATCTGTATGACAGTAGTATGTAGAATGACATGTTACCGTTATATCCCATTTCCAATTAGATCCTCCTAAATCTTACACACTGGACCTTTAAGCTCTTTATTCTAGACACAGTTTGGAATCCTGCTGGTGCCCTCTACAGACTGAACTGTTCACTGCAGCCATGTTAGGTAGGTAGGTAGGTACTTTATTGATCCCGAGGGGAAATTTAAATAAGCGTTATGAGCGTGTTCAAACCACATTCAGATGAATCGTTTAATCATCAACTCGAAGATAAAGTGTAAAGTTTGCTCTAGTTTGTCAGGTGGTCATTTCATCTGAGCTCATTTAACTGAAACTCGTGTTAGTTTTTGTCTGTATTTGGACAAAACGTGACTTTATCTTATGATTCACTGTTCGGTTATGTAACTATGAAACAGCCTAAAGGTGAAAATAGTTTCCAGTCTGCTGGTGGAGCTTCAGTATCAGACGCTGATTTAAACCAGGATTCATCATCTGGCTCCGACATTAACAGCAGGTCAAAGGTCAGAGGAAAGCGTCCTGACCTTGGTGAGACCCCGTCAGTAATCCAAAGTTAACACATAGAGACTCCGGTTAAAACCAAAAGTCAAACATTGAGGTGGAGGTGGAGAGGTGAGCAGCCTTATATGGACCTCAGGAGCATTTTTATCAACAGTCTCTTCTCTGTTTTTATGTCAAATTATTAAAAATCCAATAAACCAGTGTGTGTGTGTGTGTTGCTGTATATTCTTATTAATTTTCAGGCCACATGAATTTATTACAGTCAAGAGTTTAAACACTAAAAAAAACTGGGCTACATTTACTTACAAGGAGCCTTGTTCTTAAGCAAAGCAACAAGATGAACATACAGCTTTTGTCTGATCGTCTACACACTTAATGCAGATTTTGTCTCATTATGTTAAAGCTGTAGACACAAATAAAATACAGTACAGATAAACATCTCACTTTTATGCTGAAATGAAACCCAGCCATCAGAACCTCCAATCCAAACAATCCATTTTTACAACATAGTGATGCACATGCACAGTTTGAATGACTCTTTCAACAACAACAACACACTGCTTGGTTTGGTTTTATTTGCACAGAAAAAAATATTGGCCCAAGATACATATTCTTCATAAGGGAATGCAAAGGAGAACTGCCTGAAAACCCTCCAAGGGCATTTTACAAAATAATTACATAAATCTAGTATAGTACACAGTTTGTACGTATGCATCACTAATTCCACATATAGTAAAAGATAGAAACATTGTCATGAGTGCTATGTGTAGTGGAGAAGCACCAAATGTGGTTCCCAAAGGACTTTACAAATCTGCTGTTGTTTGCTGTTGATGAGAACGTAATGGCTAACCTGTGGCTAATTAGCTTGAGCTTTGATCACATGTATCAAAGTGAGCCAATCGTATCTGGTCCCTGACGTCACCGAACCTTTTCCTAATGTTTACAACAGATCGTCTTGTGGTTGAGTGGAGTGGATTTTTTAGCTGTAATGGACATGTTTGGTTATTTTTACCTTTGTGTTTGCGAACAAAGCTGTTGAAAGTCCCTCGTCTCCACTCAGTGAAGGAAGGATGGAGAGCAACAGACTGAACGAAGAGAGGAAAAAAACTTTGTTTCCTGATGCTGTCACAGCGGTTATATTCTAAAAACACACCCACACCTTCGCAAACCTCTACAGGAATGTTCTAGAGGTAATGTACAGGCAACGTGTCACCGACAGGTCTGTTAGAGGCGACGGGAAACGTCAGACACAAGCGTGTTGTAAGTGAGAAGAGTAGAAAGAAGACAGAGCAGTGTAACTGGAGTCGCTTGGTTTTTACATTGTTCTGCCCACACACGTCAATGCCCACGTCCCAACACAGCGAAACAAGAGGAAAATAGAAAACGCAGGCAGAGAACATGGTGGACTCTGTAGATAGAAATGACTCATTCTAGGGGAATTAAAACACAACACTTCTTATTTTCAGCTAATTCTACACTATTGAAAACATAGTTAGGATTATTATATTCCATTTCTGATATTAAATCCTCCTAAATCACACCTTTATATTTTCCAAAGGATGAATTTAAGGTCAAGTCTGTGTGTCTGAATGATTCATATGTTGGTAAATGTCCTGTATATGTTGCATTTTATACTGAACTTCACAGCTGGACTAAAGCCAGCGCTTGTTAAAGTTTGTGTCGCAGTTTCCAGAAACACATTTAAAGTTACGAGTGTTGACTCACTGATAAATGGATAATTTAACATCTTACAATCAGAACATTTTCTGTATGGCATAAAAGAATTTAAAGCATGATACGTCGCGTTTAAGAACATGTGTAAATGTCTGTCGTGTCTCTAATGCGTCTGCAGAGAGTATCTGACGCAGTGTGTTGTTCTTACTACACATTTTAGCTGCTGTGGGTTTTATCTGGCTCTGAGCACCGATGCTGCAATTATAAATCTGCTGTGTGTGCAAGTGGACTGCTGCAGTGTGTGTGCTGCCTTCAAGGACCAGCAGAGCAGTGGTTTCTTTCAGGTTTCAGCTCATTTAATCAATTTAAATACAGTGATTGATGACATTTCACTTCATTTTTATGAAACTCAAGGTGCTGCACATGTAATCAGCTCCACTTTGCCTTCATGTACTTCATAAATATTAAAGCATTATGATTAAGGGTGCGCTTCTCTCCCTTGTAAGACGAGGTGATAGGCATCCAGATACACAGGGCTATGAAACAATTCAGGAACGATATGTAACACAGAACAATTTGATTTGGTTTGGAGTATAAATTAAAATAAGTGTAGGTCTTAATTTTTTAACCACCTGCGACAAGATGAAAATGACATAAAAGTTGTCACCAGATGAAAGAGGCAGTAAAGGGGCACTTTTTTTTAGATTTTTAATGTATTGTTTCTGACTTGATTTGAAGTTAGAATAGTTTAATTGTCTTCACATTATATTGATTTGACGGGAGGTTCAGTTTGCACACAAACAGGCAGCAGAAATGTCTCGAGTACATTTCAGAGCCTGTACTTTTTCACTTTCACTGCAGTAAAGAACTTGAATCAGTGCTTCTGCTTTCACCACAGTGTGGTTTTCACACAGGTATCTGTACTTCTACTGGAGGGAAGAATATGTGGACTTCTAGCTCCTCTGTTGATCTATAAAGTATTGATTTGTTTGTCTTCAGTCTTCAGTGTGTTTATCTGTGGTGAAAACCAGCAGAACCCTTCAGGCAAGACTATTTCATTCATATTGAATATTTTTTTTACATGTATGATCAATTTAATTGACATTAACTTTTATAAAGCACCATGTAACATTACAGTCAAAAATAACATAAACAATGCTGTGGAAGAGAGAAATCAGAACAGAGTGAAGAGAACCACGTCTGTGCACACGAAGAGCAGATGAGGGAGAACAGCAGAAAGGAGGTTTAAACAGGTCTCAGTGCATAGTTGTCACGTTCCAAGATGGAAGTGCACTTTGGGACAACTCACGCTATGATTTCCCATCTCCTTTTGTATCTATGGTCAAACGCCTGGCATGATTGATGCAGTAAACGAAGGAAAAAAGCAAAAGTAATCTACAACTTAAATATGCAGAGCTAATATCCAAAAATGAATTCAACTATTAACAGCAGAGAGCAGTCACAGCGACCAAAACCACCACCGAATTAACGCTATGTCTCAACAGACTGTATCACTCACTGAATAAAGTGTGAAGCTCATTGTTTACACACATACTGTATGTATTATGGTATCATCAAGTTTTCTCCGTCAAACAGAAACTCAGTCAGTTAAAATAACACCATTGTCTCATAATCTGCATGTGCTGCGTCAGCCAATAGTTTACATTACAGCTCTGTTAACGTAGCTTAGACAGAAAACAGCCACAGCAAAACCACAAATCTCCTCCATTTTCCATACAGATCGGGTTGTCAGTAGCTGCACTAAAGACCAGTTTTGAATTGTCCAAACAAGGTCAGATCTGTCACAGTTTAGTCTAAACCGCGGATCAACAAACAAACCAACATAACACAGTAACGCAGCTATGGAAACGCACCTCGTGACAGGCCGGACCATCACTGTGAAAAATAAATTCAGTGCATCTCTGACAACTTTTGACATAACGTCACAATTCTTTTTTTTAATTTTTGAATCAAAGTAGTAGTAGTAGGCTACATATAGCTCCTTTAAACAGTTTCTGAATGTTCTCTAATGAAAGGTGTAGGTGCCGCAGTGTAAACCTGTCAACTGTTGGTGAAATATTGTCAAAAATGAGGCTCATGAAGTCAAAATGTTGCCTTCTCTTAATCTAATTTACAAGACTGTGAGTCACCCAGTCACAACTATATAAAGAGAAACTAAATAAAAAATACAGTCTGTGGGTCACGTTTTGATGTTCTCCATGTTGACTTTACATTAATTTAGTTCAGGTGCTGCAGCTGAACCTTATAATGCAATGTAAACAGATGTTGTGAATAACTGTGTGTGTGTTCATGTGAGGAGCACTGAGGAGATTGAAACGTTCACTGAATTAATAGAAGAAACAAACAGAAATGACAGATTAGATGGAAACAGCAACGAAACACCACCATACGAAGAGCTGCAGAAACGAATGTTAGACAAATGCTTTGACAAACTTTGGAAGATCCAGTCCAGAGGTTCAGTTCAGAGACAAAAACTACAACCAGCTTCAGGTTTTTCCCTAAATAACTCTTACATCTATCAGCTCCTCAACCAACAGCTCAGGTCAGATGTTATTGAATGAAACACTACATCAAACTGGAAGAGTTTGAAACATGATGATGATGATGAAGAACCAACTCTTAATATTCAATAAGTGGATGGAAACACGCAGAAAAGTCACATCTTGTTTTGCTGTTTTTCAAAAAAATCCTCATTATCATGTTTTCTGTAAATAAGTAAATATGACATGAGGTTGTACATACATATGTGTTGTCTTATCTACAATGTGCACAGGCTGCACACACACTAATACTAATATGTTAAACCAGGCATTGTGAGCTAAAATGATCTGCAGGAAATCTGTTAATTTCTCTGCATTTAATATAAAAACAAGGGGTTATTCTATGTAATGAATAAACCTATACATTAGACCACCAAATTAAAGGATAAACAACATCCTTTAACCTCCTCAGACCAGAGCTTTGAATGTATATCGTTAGGACATGATCTGTATAAAAACTAAGCTCTGTCTTTGTTGACGTAGTTTTTGAAGACCTAGTTTTAACTGGAAATCATGCAAAACTCTTCTATAGTAATAAAAACATGGCCTTGTAAATGTGCAGAATAGGTGCATTGTAATGTGAATGTGTACAGATCAGTGTTTAGATCTGATGTGAGCTGCATCTGGTGGATCGTCCCACAGAACCGACAGATGGGAAACATGGGGGAAACATGCCCTCTTAGTGAACCAGACTGAGGAGTCCTCAAAAACCACTCGACTATTTCCATTTTAGCACTTTAAAGGACATGACTGAGCTTTAAAAAGTAGCAAGAATCACATTGAAACACAATTCTAGACCAAACACTTGAATCGGTCAAAGAAGGAGCAGAGCTGACGACTGCAGACGTCAGTGTTTGCGATTAAAAACAGCAATGAAACCTTTATTTTTTTCTGTAATCTGTCCCAGTCCAGAGTCTTTAAGCTACTCTTCACGTCGTCTCATCTTTTTAAAAGGATTCTGTTATTTGATCTGCTCTCCGACTTATAAACAGATGGAGGAATGCTTGCTTAAGTGCACGCTGGAGAAAAAAAAATCTGTGTTGAATAAATGAATAATGAGCAGCTCTTCACATCAAAGCTCTCACTCAGACCTGAACGTAGGCTTTCAGTCCTCGGGATCATTCTCAACACCATCAGAGCTTTTAGTTTTATTTGGCTTTGATGGTTAGTTTTCTGTTTAGGTTCAATTAGTTTTTAAGTTTAGTTTGGTTTGTATTTGTTGAAAATGTTTTAGCTGAGTTTTTATTAGTTTCAGTGTTAGATTGAGGTATTTTTTTAGAATAGAATGAACAATGAGAACAGAAAAACATAAAACACCCACTGAAAGACTACACTTAAATATTTCTTCTGTTTAAATGGATATGGTTTATAAGCTTTGCCAGATGGACTTAAAATTTTGTTTTGAGGAAAATTATTGCACGCAAGTCACTATATACAGTACATATGTATATGTGTAAGTTACTTAGCAGATTAAACATTTTACTGGATGATAATTAGTGTTTTTTCATGATTAAAAAAGCAGCATTTTTAGCCTCAGACATCAGATCCACTTACACATGTATGAACCCGTCTCTCGGCTGATAGGAACGGCGGATACGACCCGTCCTGTGTGTCGTCTGTTATTAAGCCCCACTCATCACACTCTGGTCGGTCAATGTGAAGCTGATGCTGATCTTGTTATGCTAATGTGAGGTAACTCGTTGAGGCCGAGCGGTTCCATTTGGACGACGTCCTGCTGACAGAGCCTGGAGCTTGCTTTGTCTGGATGAGGCAAATTAACAGGATGCTAATGTGATCCTCTACTGTGAGCCTCAAACTCTGAACGGCCCCGAGCTCCTCTAAACAATCTGCAGTGATTTATTCAAACTGTTTGACTAAACACAGCCCGCTCCGAATGAATTAACTGAAGGAGCTTTTAAATAACAAAAACAGACTGGTTGCAGCTTTTTATTTTAAAGGACGACTACTGTTAGCTTTTCACTTATTCATTTATTAATTTCCTTTGTCATTCAAACTACAGCAACATAAGCAACAAACTGTAAACTGCCAGGGTTTAGAATTCATACCGAAAACCAATAAGTGGTATAAAGACTTTATTAATTTATTTATTTAAACATGTTTCTCTTCCTCTCGTTGTATAGATCATGGAAGTGTCTGTTTATGGACATGTATATGTGTCTCTAAGTGTGTATAAGATAAAAATAATATTAACAACTTTAACTCTAGAATTTACATTATTTGTGTTTCCGTGGACATAATAAGACTGACTGAAATCATCCTGATCATAGATACATTATATAAAGTGATCTGATAAGACGTGTTCACCCACAGTAGAACTTTACTGACATGAGCAAAGTGGTTCCACCTGCTGTGAAGAGTCTGATCTGATGGAAACATAACTGTTTGAACATTTAGTCTTGTAATAAGCAGCTGTTACACTCAGCTGAGGTTAAACCTAAAAATAAAACTACCCTCTTTCCCCTGTCACAGTCCAAACTGATGTTTTATTCATAAAATAAGGTAGAACGGGCATCAAGGAGTGCAAATAACAAACTAAACAATCTGTAATTTTAACGACTGGCATACATAACATAATAAGATAAAGACATCTCATCTGCCTTCCTAACATAAGACAGGTTTCCAGCCAAATGTATCACAAATTTTAACTTTAATTTTATGCTCGTTTCCATTCACTGTTGTGTGAATATTAAGAGTTGCTTCATCATCATAAACTGTTCCAACTGTTTGATGCTGTGTTTGATGTTTGATGTTATAGAATAACATTTGACCTGAGCTGTTAGGAGCTGGTAGACATAAGAGGCTTTTACTCAAAAACCTGAAGCTGGTTTTAGTTTTTGTCTGTGAACCAAACCTCTGGTCTTAATCATATAATGTTGTTTCACACTCTTCCACAGTCTGTCAAAGCCTTTGTCCAATATTTGTTTCTGAAGCTCTTCATACATGGTGGTGTTTCATTGCTGTTTTCCATTTAATATATAGTTATTTCTGTTTGTCTATTCAGTGAACATTGCATTCTACTTATCCGTCCACACATGCAGACGAACTCAACACACTCAATACCTGGCTAAATCTGTTTTTCACATTTGTCACATTTTCATTTTCACACACAGTCACATTTGCCTTTTATCGATACGCCAACCTTTCCACCTTTCCCATGGCTCGTACTTCAAATTCTGTAAGTCACTGGGCTTTTGTTGTCACATTGTCTGAAAGAGGACAACTGCAGATACATTTGTGGTAAATATGGAGTACCTATTGTAAAAGGTTTCAGAGGATCAGCAGTTTTAGAGGAAAAGTTTTGAACATTTCCAAGAGCCTCCCTTCACTCTAGTGATGATCATCCACTATAACATCAGAAACGGATGAAAAAAAGCATCAAACTTAAATTGTGAT
This sequence comes from Coranthus polyacanthus, assembly GCA_037367275.1. Classification (NCBI taxonomy): domain Eukaryota; kingdom Metazoa; phylum Chordata; class Actinopteri; order Kurtiformes; family Apogonidae; genus Coranthus; species Coranthus polyacanthus. The sequence goes on from JAPQRN010000007.1 coordinate 8,819,289, forward strand.
TTCAATAAATACTGGACTAGACATCAAAGATTAAGCCCAATAAAGACTAAAATCTTGTGACCCATTTAATGTTTCAACCATGTTCATTTGTAAAAGCACAATGAAGTAACCTGGCTCCAAAGAGGGCTGGGTTTGATGATTTTCACGTCTTATCACTGGAAGTGAACGGCAGTTTTGTCACCATGAATAAATGTGTGGAATGCCTGTATACTTTTACATTTTCTTCTTTATTATTACTCTTTTATTCACCTGCCATGCGAGGCTGTCCACCCCCACAACTACCAGAACTGCTCTTTCTACTCAATATTTAAATTGTATAAAGCATAGTATGAATCTATCACTAACAAATAACTACAATCGATTGTTTTTCCTGCTCTGCCGCTATCTTTATGTGTAAATTTCAAAGTTTTGATAAATAAAGACCCTGATCTTTAAACGCTGTCTCCGTCCAGATCACAGAGGTTGGAGTTAAAGCCTCAGTCTGCAACCCATTGTCATGACAACGGCCAATAAAGTGACGTCAGGAGGCGCAGATGTGTCAGTTTGTGTGTGTTTGATGGTCGAGTCGTCCTCTTTCTCTCCACGAGGTTAACAAGTCACTGTCTGACCTTCATCATCCTCCTCGTCCTCCTCCTCATCCTCATCTTCCTCACAGCAGGCAGTTTGTTCTCTGGGTGTCATTGTTGTCAAAAACAAGATGTTCAGCAGCACAAATTACAGCTGAGTGCTGTTTAGTATTCAGAGGACAGACAGATGTTTGACCTGTTCAGACTGACAACACTTACACAACGCACACACAATCACATTAATGAGTGCAGAAGCAGTGCTACTGATCATCAAGAATTGTGAACCGCGTTGATTTGTGGTCCTGTCTGTTTTATGGTTTTTCTGTCGATGTGGATTTTACACTGATCATGTGATCTCATACGTGTTAAATGTGATCTCAGCCTCATACATGACGACACCTGCTCTGACACAGACACCAATAATCACATTCTATGTTACAGTTATCAATACCTCTACCATAACAATTTACTTAGTCTGCTTTCTGTTCCTTGGAAACAGGACTGGGCGATAAAACAATAACGATAATTATTGTGATCTATTTTTATATCATATTGTGAGACAATTATTATATTATATTGTGATAATTTTCCTTAGAGATCAGTGACTGATTATTGACATAATTTGAAATCACAATAATTCAGTGTTGTGGTATCAATTATTTTGTATTTGTCTGTCAAATGAAATACAAAATGTTTCAGTGTTTTGTTGTTTTACTTAATTTAACTATTTGTAATTTTACATATTCTGAAACTGAACAAAAATTTCATCATTGAAATAGTTTTGAATGTTCTACCTCTATTTTTCCAAAATAGAGAACTCAGATTACACAGATTACACTCAAAACGCAAACACTCTCACAAAATGAGAGACTGCAGGTGTGTTTTGATCTTATGTCTTCTACATTTTTTTGTTTTGTTGTGCCTTTTTACATTGTCTTCATCTTGTGGTGTCTTTTACATTATTTTCGTCTTTTACATTGCAAAAAAACATAAAAAGAAAAAAAGTCCCTTGTAAGAGTCAGTGTTTGTTTTGTTCGTTTCAAGTGTTTCTCATGATGAAAACTGCAAAAAAACTTTAACTTGCGTTTCTTTCATGAACTCAGACATGCACACACAGAGTCCACAATCACAAACCAACTTTCATGCTTCTATAGGATTTTGCGTCTATGACACAATCAACTGAAATATCCATCAAAATAGGCTCCAGCTATTAATGGTGTTTGATTAAGGGCTGACTCTTAAAATAATGTTATTTGTCACTGAATGCATCTGGGATTTCATAGAAATCATGGCATCTCCGAACTCCAAAAGAGGCTGTGCACGTTTACATATGGCACAGAAGCAGTAACCTCATTAACAGCAGATCTGTTCTGCAGCTATTACATTCCAGGATTGCGAATTTGTAAGGTGAAATGTTTGTATTAAGACAGGCATTTTATATTTAAGTACCCGAAACTCCAAGGTAACTGACCTGATCCCTCCATAATCTGACTGAAGATTTCATGCTTTATATCATAAAACATTGATTCAATATCATCCAAGCCTCACAAAGTTGAAGATTTGGAAAACGAAAGAGATGCAGAGAGAGACAGTGAGTCAGAGGTGAGTTTGCATGCATTTAACACCAGCTTTCTGTAGACGTTGATATCACCAGCTGAACTGCATGTAGCAATTAGTCCTGGTCTTTGGTGAATTTGCCGTTTTTTGCAACGAGGCATATTTGCATAGAAAGGGTTGATTTTTCTGTTTTTAATGTATTTATTACCTAATTTACATCGATGCAAATGATATAAGTGCAACCTTGACGCTATCTGCTTATCACCGCAGTTTGTGGTGAATTCCGCCCTTTGCAGTTGCTTTGTGAATTACATTTTTTGTCTCATTTCCACTGGTTTTGCGCCTGTGAAAGTCACGCAATCCTTTAGGGGATCTGGCCCTGAGAGTCTAAAATCAGATGTATAATGAGATGTTTTTTAAGCTTTAGAAAAGCATGATAGGAGTTTAATATAATGCAGCCGTTGATCCTGGTTCTTAATAAAGCACCACAGACTGAGTTTAATATGTTGTATAAATATTTGATGTATTTATATTTGAGCAGAGGAATGTGAGTCAAATCATATTAGAGAGAAGAGAGGCCAAGAAAAGCACAGCTGACCTCTGACCCTGGTGTGTTTTCATTGACAGCAAACAAAGAATAGAGGAAAGGAGAGGAAATAAGGAAAGTAAACAAGGAGGCAAGGAGGAAAGGAGAAAAGGAGAAAAGGAGAGGGGGAAAGGTGACAAGTAGAGGAAAAGAGAGGAAACTAGGAGAGGAAGACGAGAGGAAACGAGAGAAAAGGGAAGTTAGGAAGAAAGGAAAGGAAACAGGAAAGGAGGGGAGGAATGAAAACAAGAGGAGGGGAGGAGAAGAGGAGAGGAGAAGAAATGCAAGAAGAGGAGGATTGAGGAAAGAGAAGAGGAAATGAAGAAAGGACAGGAAACGAGGGAATGAGAGGAGGGAAGTAAGGAAGGAAAGGAGGGAAGGAGGGAAGGAAGGAAGCAAGGAAATAAAAAAAGAAGCAAGGAAGGAAGGAGAAGAAATGAGAGATGAGGGAAGGAATAAAGGATAGAAGGAAAGGTAACAAGAGGAAAATGGGAGGAAAGGAATAAAGAGAAGAAAAAATAAATGATGAGAGGAAGGAGAAAAGCTGAGATCAGAGAATACAAGGACAGATGAATGAATCTGATCCACTTTCATCAACAGTTCACAGTTTGAGTCACACTGACCCCTAGTGGACAATAAAAGTAAAAACAGCAGAGACAGGTCCATCTGTTCTATGGATTCAGTCAAAGTACACAGAGTCAGATATGAACATCCTGTGTATAGGACACATGTACAGTGTTGTTGAATTGTACTGAGAATAACTGACAATTACTCAGGACATCTGGAAGAAAAACATTGTGGAGATTGTTCCAAATCACATGATATTTTTAGTCTTTGTATGATATATTTTTTCTCTGTTCTGTTATTTTGTCCACAGTTTATTCTCTGCATATTTGCAAATGAGGTTCAACGTCAGTCATTTTCACCACAAATTCTTAAAGATTCAATGTGTGATTGATCAGACTGCAGCCAACTGAATGATGGAAACAACAACGAAATGGCATCATCTACGAAGAGCAGCAGACACAAATGTTAGACAAAGGCTTTGACAAACTGCAGACTTTATATGATCCAGACCAGAGGTTCAGTTCAGAGACAAAAACTAAAACCAGCTCCAGGTTTTTAACTAAATGCCTCTTATGTCTATCAGCTCCTCAACAGCTCAGGTCAGATGTTATTGTATGAAACATTGCATCGAACTGGAGCAATTTCAACCACGATGATGATGAGCCAACTCTTAATATTCACATAACAGTAGTTGATGGAAACGAGCATAATTTTACCTTTCCTTTTGCTGATTTTCTGAAGAATTGAAGAGACTGAAGAAAAAGGATGGAAACCTGCCTAGTGTTTGTTCGTTCAATTGTTCTTAGTTAATGGGATAATAACTCTGCTAACAAAGGTTTACAGTATAATAAAGTGTAGGACGAAGTATCATCATTAGTCTTTGATTAAAAGTCTTTACAATATGTATTTTATCTTTTATTTGAGGCCTATTTGGCAACAGCCGTGTGTCTATAAATACCAATAAATGGAAACGGGAAGGAACAACCGTGACACATCTGACTGACGACTCGTCTGTCTGTCTGTCTGTCTAGGAGGAAACACACAACAACACTGAACATGCTGCTGCTCTGTGTTTTCACCTTCACCTCAGCGCTCACAGGTGAGTCTTAACTATTTTATTATGACAAAATCAGCTTGAACTGATTTACAGTTTTGTGCAATTATTTAAGGCCCAGTTACGGAAGTTTAAGGTGTTAAGACTTTTGTGTAAGCATGTTTCATGTAAAACAAACAACCTGAGATACTTTAAAGATTCCTCTCATTGAGAAACCTTTACAGAGACTTTTAACTTTTTTATTTACTTTTTATTTTAAAATTCTTTTCATCTTGTCTTTTACATCTTTTCGTCTTGTTGCATCTTTCATGTGGTTTTCACCTTGTCACATCTTAAAAGCCTTAAAATAAATAATTATTTGACATTTATTGTGATAATTATCAGTATCAACTGATATGAACATTTTTATCATGATAACAGTTTCCATTAGCCCATCTCTACTCTGTGATTGGATGTGTTGGTGAAATGCACCCTGGGAGTTGTAGTAGACTTCTCTCCTTCAGTGTTTATATCCACAGACTTGTTAACCAGAGGCAGATATTTTCTAACACATGAATAGATGATGATGATGCTTATGTTTCATGTTAGTTGTGATCAATATTAGCGTGTATTTTTTCTGTGTCAGGTCCGATGGTCGTGTTGGCATCGACCACAGAAACGGTGGTGGGTGTGGTTGGAGGGAAGGTGCTGCTGCCATGTCGCTTAGCGACAGCCAATCAAAAAGGAGTGGAGGTGTGCTGGGGGAGGGGCCAGCCGTCACTGTTCACCTGCCACAACACTCTGCTCAACACCGAGGGAGGCGTGGCCACGTACAGGAGCTCATACAGGTGAGACTGGAGCTGGACGACGTGGCACAAAATGTTTATATCACTCAATATCCATAATTAGTAAAAAAAAAAGTTAAATAATTATCTGTTAAAGTTTAAAGGCTGACTTTTGGTCCTGAGTGAAAGTTCTAGAAACCATGATTATGTGCAGTTTAAAATTATTTGTAAAAGATGCAACAAGATGAAAATGACATGAAAGACAACAACACACCTGATTTCTGCTTAGTTTGTTCATTTTCCTTATTTAGATCAAAGTTGATCTCAATATTGACGACGCAAGTTTCTGTGAGATCCCTGAGTAATGTGAGATCGCTGGAAACAATGCTGTTTGGGTTCTTATGAATACAATATTAAAAATCTGTTAAATCTGTCATCACATTTTAAAAATCTCTTAAGATTTTAAAATCCTGTAGTGTAGCACACGGGCAAGCACTAACGTTGTTCAACCTTCAAGGAGGTTTGAGATGACTTTTAGAGTTCATGGCAGAAGCTCTAGAAGAATCTTTTCCACTTAGTTTGGTGTAAACTGGGACTTTTTGTGGAAATGTGACTCAACCTCTTCAACAAGCTTTAAGACCAAGTAACCCTAAAGCTATGAGCAGAGTCTTTGAACATCTTCCAAAGTAAGATGGCACTAAGAGTCCTCCTTTTGTTTGTAAATGTTGTCCTTAATCTGCCTATAATCTGTTTTCTGATTTGTTCCTGTTGTGTCTTTTTTGCTGTTTCTGGTTGTCATGACACAACTCTGACGTAACATAACGCAGGTTTAGTGTCTGTGTTGTGTCTTTGCAGATTCTCTGTGTCGTCCTCAGTTTACGGAGGTGGCGTCTCTATGTCCATCTTGAAAACACAACCATCAGACTCTGGCTTTTACCACTGCAGAGTCCAGGTGCCCGGTCCGTTCAACGACCAGACCTTCTCCATTCACCTCATTGTCATCAACCGTACGTTCATTCACTGATTCATTAAAAAACATGCTAAATTACTGCAACGATTGTATTTTGTTTAGTTTACGTTTGTGTGTTTGACTTGACATTTCTTAATGAGTAATCTGTGCATCTTCCTTGATAACCAGTCGACTCAAATCACAATCACAATATTGCCCATGACTTTTTTCAGCCGAGGACAGTTGATTCTACTTTGTATTTAATTCTCTGTCCTGCTGCAGCTTGGTCTGTGGTCTCTGACTCTTCAGCATCAGCTGACGTAGAGGAAGGGACCCCGAACGCACCGCACACTACAGTCAGTAAGTACACAAACAGAGCTACGGAGGCCCTGAAGGGACAAACAGCAGCAGATGTGGAGGTTCACTGATGAACTCTACTGATGTGTTTGTTCTGTTCATCAGGTTACAGCGGAGGAGACTTAGTGGAACAGACAGGAAGTGACATCGCAACCGAAAACAGCACCGGACCAATGGTGGCTCAGGTTCAGGTACCGAACACTGAAACATAAGAATCATCTGTCATCTGTGTTTATTTTCAGCTGTATTTGTTCCTGAGTTATGGTTACCATGGCAACAGATGGATAGAAATGTTCCCAGCAGGTGTTTAGACAGATTTTTCACTTTTCATTCCACTCAAAACATCTAATTTTAAGGCATCTCTTTTTAAAAGTTCTGTGAATGCGTGTCCACATAACTTTTAAAAAGTTCTACTGCGCCTTATACCATGACTGCTTAGTCTGAACACACAGTAAACATGTGTTTGTTTATTTGTTTGTTGTTAGCTTCCTGTCCAGCAGCAGCAGCTCAGCGGTCTGAAGATCTTCATCGGAAACACAGTGAGAGTGTCCTTCATCATCTTCATCCCTGCCATCCTGCTGACAGCTGCATACAGTCAGTCCAAACACACTGACCTAGCGTTGACATCACACATCACAGTCAAATCATTATTTCCTTAGGTTTAAGTTTAAAGGCTGATTTTTTTTTTTTTTTTTTGGCCTGAGTGAAAGTTGAAGAAACCAGATGATTATGTATGGTTTTGAAATTATTCATAAAAGATGCAACAAGATGAAAAACACAAGTAAATGAAACTGACATAAAAGATGAAAATGATGTAAAAGATGCAATTAGATGAAAATTGTGTCTTTCTATGTTTTTTGGATTCATATGCTTCAATAAATCAGTGATGGCAAATGGTTTGACTGATCATATATAATCCATGTATTTGTGAGTAAATGTGTTTCTCAACAGTTTTCAAACTTCATGTTGTCTCCTTTAAACAGACTCACATCAGATGAATGTTGTGCAGGAGAACTCTGTCTCCACAGCTGTTGTAAACCTGTCTGTGTGTTTTCTTCAGGAGTCTGGAGGTTAAAACAAAAAGCTCAGAGTGACAGGAGGCTGGACCAATCAGTGGAGGAGGAGGAGAGTCCTGTGTAGGGACCCCAGACCAATCGCAGGCATCCGTCCTCTGGTTTGGACCAGCTGGGTTACATAACTGTACCGTAGATGATGTGTAGATGTTTTCAACAGCATTTTTACCCGTCTTCTTCTTTCCCAATTTGTACATTCTCGTCTCTTCTCCTCTCCTCTCCTTAGTCCCTCCCACCTGAACATTTTTATCATGAACATTTTTGGCCATACTTCCCCGTCCTGTTTTGTTTACAGTGTGGTTTGTTAAGGACACTGAGTGTTTTCTTCTACTTCTGATGCATATGGTACCTGAATGCAACACTATTACTTTCATAATAAATGATGTATTTCATTCACTTGTATTTTTCCTTCAGTGTTTTGAATTGTCTCCACATTAATCAGTGTCTCTGATCATCTGATTGTTTTCTGCACTAACACGAGGAAGCACTTTTAATAAATTCAATTCAATTTTATTTATATAGCCCAATATCACAAACCAAGATTTGCTTCAAAGGGCTTTACAGAGACTTAAAAGGCTTCAAGACAAAAACATTTAAATAAATTAGAATTTGTCATTTGCTTTATGCATTTTTCTGTAACTTAACTTTTTCAGACTTTTTACTCTTAAAATAACTGAGTAGTAACTGATTACGTGAATAATGTTTATGCTTTTCAGTCTGTTTTTTGTATTTTGCGTTGTGTTAAAATTAAAAACATGGGATGTTTTTGCTGATGACAGATTAAAGGTTCTGACCTCATTGAACATTGAACATATTCTGTATTACTTCGGCCTCGTGTGGCTGCTTTCACACTGTTTTATTTATTAATTTGTCTGAAATGGACACGATGAAGGGTGGACATGAGTTCAAGAAGCTCCTGCATTTATCGATGGACTTTCATGTAAATAAAGTGAGTATTTCATGATTTCCATGGGTGTAAAACGTTTTAAATTTGAATCCAGTTGTCTTCGCTGTGTTTTCTAAAACAGGTTTTAGATAACAGTCAAGTTGTCGGCGTCGAGCTGTTGACACTTCCCTCTTCTGAGTTATCATTGTATTTTACTCTTTGCCGTGTTTAATTAAGTGCTCGTTTTAGCTAAGTGTTTATGTATTTAATGCCATGTGGTCAAGTTATTATTTAACTGCATGTTTTCATTGAAATATGAATCCGAACGGCATTTATTAATTTCCTTTTCTTTTCTTTTCTTTTCTTTTCTTTTCTTTTCTTTTCTTTTCTTTTCTTTTCTTTTCTTTTCTTTCTTTCTCTGTGGACGGTTTACCGTGTGGTCATTTTGATGCAGTTTCGCTTTCTGTCCAGCAGATGGCGCCATTGACATTGACAGTGTTGCTCATTGACTGAGCTGAACAGCGCCAGTCGGCCATGGATATCGTGTTGTGGTTAAAAGTGGTATTGCAGTTAGTCTTCACATCGCCGTCCTCGTTCATTTTTTTACAGATAAACAGACACAATCACTGCCTTAACCGTGTTGTTTTATTGTATAAAATGTGTAGAGTTAAACTTTATTAAGCCCTGGATTATTTTATCCATAGCCTTATAATTCATGTATGTATAAAGGACATTTATATACTAATACATAAAATACTAAACGGAAACATGGGACACATTAAAGTTTAAACTAAAGCAGGAAAATAAGGCTCACACATAGAGCAATTCATCAATTAATCCATTATATGTCAATGATTAAATGAATCACCAACTAATTCAATAGTCGCATAATTGGTTTGAGTAATTTTTTTTTTAAAAAGTCAAAATACTCTGATTGCAGCGTCTTAAATGTATATTTTCTGGTTTTGTCTATAAATACATAAAATATAATAACAAAACCCGGCTGCATCCATGTGGAAGAGCACAAAGCATCGTCCAAGAATGAAAAGTGTGTGATTGAGTGAGTGTGATTTGATATATAGATTTTCCTATCATCATTCGTAGTGCTGAAGGGTATGAATAACATATGTTTTTCTTTTTTTTTAAAATGTAATTATTTCTCAGCTTATTCCACGACTGGGTTTTTCTATAGGTGTGTGACTTATTCGCCTGTATGTAAAGTATGTATTCGTCTGTATAAAGGACTATAAAACTAGAATCTGAAAACATTTTGATTACATCATGTATATAATGAAGGCTTTGATTAATACTGGGCTCATTTTGCCTCACAAAATCACACAGTATATGAAGGAATCTGTTTGCGTGAAATGCCATCATGAAGACAATTTGAAATGTAAAACCAAAAGAAAGATACAGATAAATTGTCAGGAGTCATGATGGAAAATGTGAAAGCCTCGTGTTTGGTTGTGATGTGAGGCTCAGCTGTTCTTTCAGTGAAGTGAAACTGAGTCTGATGTTCAGATACAGGAAGCAGATGACACCTCTACACCCCTAACAGGAAGTCCTCAAACCACGACCAGACCACGAACTGCTGGCACCACACTGCACAAAATACTCACTCACTGTAATCATCTCTGTGGAGTATTTCTGGATCCTTCCACAAGAACTACAAACCATGAAATGAAATAAACCTCGAAATATTCTTTCACTCTGTAATCAGACATTGAAATCGGGTGGAAATACAGTTGTTTTATTTTTTTTTTAACACTCTTAAAGTTCCACCTGTTGGACATTTGGATTTGAATGCAGAATATTTCAGCACATTCAGGAGGAAGTGTGTGTTTATTGTGGTCATTATGTGATTCAGACCAGGTCATGGACAGTGTTTTACATCTGTGTCCAAGACCAGAAAAGTCACAGAAACACTGTGGCCTTGTCCAGACGTCCAGCCCAAGTCAGTATATTTGTTTGGCTTCATATCCACACTGACTTTTTAAAAGAAAATGTGGGGGTGGTTTGAAGTCAAGGCTGAATAACATGTAAAACATTAAATATTGTGTGAGATTATTTGGACCGATATTGTGATGAGTCATGATTTGGTGGGAATTCTATTATTACTAATATTCTAGAATTTTCTGAAGTGATTTTGTTTTCTTGTAGTCTGAAGAATGTGATTTATTATGATTTGTATAATATTTGAATGTATTGTTCAGCACTAATTACAATGTGATCCAAAACCTAAAGACCCTTCACTGACCCTGGGACACAAAAAGTGCAGTAAATTGGACAAATCGATACACATTTAAGAAGCAAATGTTGAACTGAAAGCATTAAACCACTGTCAGCGGTTTATTATTATTATTATTATATTATTGTTATTATTAACATGTTCTGTTATTAGTTTACTTCCATTGCAGCTGTATTTAATGTCATCAAACCCAGTCAGTTCCTCGGTCTGAGTGAGTCATCTTTTACAGTGTGGTCTGTGTTATGGTGTTTGAGCAGCGTTGTGTTTTAATGTGGTGTGTGATGATGTGCGTGTCATTGTGTGGATGTTCATCATGAAGAACTTCTCGCTGCTGCTCACCCTCATCACAGGTACCGCACACATTTACAGCAAATTCACGCAAATACAACAAACCTGGACTGAAACCATTTCAAACGTTGGTCAGTTTGTGCAACTGTTTCTGCTGCTTCTCACTGATGTACTCGTATTTGGAGCTTTTCTTTTCACTTTTCTGTTCTTTTTTCTGTCTCAGAGTCTTTCTGACAGGTAACTGAACGACTCCTCCTTTTTTTTACTATTCTTTACATTTCTTATACTTTGAGTTAGAGCTGCAACAATACAAATAATTTAGATTGGAATAATGGATTATCGGTTGGACTTCTTTTTTAAGAAAAAAATGATGATTGCAGCTTCTTAAATGTGGATATTTTCTGGTTTCTTTCTCCTCTGTGAAAGTAAATTGAAAGTAAACTGATATCTTTGTGTTGGAGAAACAACACATTTGAGGACATCGTCGTGAGTTTTCGGAAACACTTGACCAAGCAATTAATTGATTAATCGAGAAAATAACTGACGGATTAATAAACAGTGAAAATAACCCTTCTTTGAGTTACAAGTAGTCAATGTGAAGTTCCAGTTAAAAGGCTGTTTGAATGAATAACAGATCAGAAACAAACATCAAAGCCACATGAGAAACAGCAGGCAGTGCACTGCTCTGAGATGGCAGCGTGTGGTGGTTTGAGCTGTTTGTATTCATAGTTTTATCAGAACTGTTAAATAAGCGAGCTGCATGAGATTCATGAGATTCACATCTCTTTTCTCTTTCCAGTCATCGAATCCCGCAGTCCGATCGTTGGCCTCAGAGGTCACAACGTCACTCTGCCGTGTTCGTACGACTTCCAGCATCATGGAGCTCTGTCAGTGTGCTGGGGTCGAGGAGTATTACCAAACAGTGGCTGCAGTCGTCTGATCCTCTCCACAGACGGACATAAAGTGATAGAACACACCAGAGTCTCCAGTAGGTATCAGCTGCTGGGACGACTGGACCGAGGAGATGTTTCTCTGACCGTACTGGACCTCACAGACGACGATGCTGGACAGTATGGATGCAGGGTGGAGGTAAATGGGTGGTTCAACGATGAAAAACATGACATCAGTTTGGTGATTGAAAGAGGTAAGAACTGTTAAACCAGGGCAGATTTAGACCACACACATACACACTGGTTACAAACACTTTATCAAAAGTAAATGAAATAAACTGTCTCAGGTTAATTGTGTTCATAAAACAATCAGGCTAGAAATAGAAGAGCAATAGATATTAGAGCAATAATATTGAAAGAGTTGAAGTAGTTTTCTTATTGACTACATTTGGGGCTTTCATACAACGTCCTGATAAGAACAAAGACCATTCATCTTCTGACGCCTCCGCAGCTGAATGATGATGAATGATGAACCAATAGTAATGTCTGACACATAAGAACTAGGAAAAATACTTAACTTTATGAATGCAAAGCGCTGAGGCTTCTTCTGATTCGTCTGATGATCACTCAGTGTGAATGTGGACATGTGGCATCCAACACACATTTGTTCCACCACTCGCATCATCACCATTTAATTTTATTATCAATTTATTATTCTCAGTAAAACTGATAATTGTATTATTATCAATTTCTCCCTAAAACCACCTATGAAACAGGGTCCCTACAGATCCTTAAAAGGCACTGAGTTCATTCATCTAAAATTAACCCTTATTCGATATTAAAAAGTCTTTTGTATGTATTTTGATTAAGTCATTCCTATGTTTGATTAATTTGTTCCTTTAATGAATATTTGTCGATTATTTGCTGTGTCATGTTTCTGTAACTTAATTATTGTCATATAATTTATGCAACATGTGTGTATGTATGTAAAACTGTGACTGTAGGACGCGCGCCTAAACAAGTCTTTTTCCTAGTTAATTTAAGGTTAATTAAAAAAAAAAATAGTTTGATTACAAGCCACTGGTTTGTGTTTCAGGTTCTGAGTTGACCACATCCACACCTCCAGACCATGAGATGACCACAGGACAGACAACAGTCAATACAACAGCAGGTACAGGAATTTAACTGGACAATCAGCAGCAAGTCCAGAACCAGCTCTTTATGACATAATGCTGCTGACACAGCTGCACTCACAGCTTCTGCTTTCATTTCCTCGTCCTGCAGATCATCTGACGTCCACACTGAACCTCATGACTTCCTCCTCAGAGAGCGTCCAGGCCGAGGTGAGACTGATGATCATGTTTCCTGTGTGAAAGAACAAAAAACAAAATGTTGAAAGAACGGGAAAAAGGGTTCCACTGATTGTCTGCTGCTAATTTGGAAATCAGGACGTCCAGAACACAGAGAGGGTCAGGGGATGGAAGGAGTCTATTCAAAATGTGAGGCTCATAACTTATGTCTATGTCCTTCACACACATCTGTCCATATTGTTAATTTCACTGTCATAATGTAAAAAATCCACTCATTAATTTCTTCAAGAGTTAGCGGGCATAGAATGCATGCAGCGCTGCGTTCAGGTGCTCCTCAGTCTCTCGTAGACTCGAGAGAATCACTGACTTAAAGGCAAAAAACTCATACAATAATAATCCGTCTCAATCCTCACTTGTGACCCTCTGCTTGTATTTTCTACTTTCCTCATGATTCGCTGTGTTCAGGACGTTTCTGGGCATGAGTTTGTATCTTCAACCAACTCCCAGTTTGGGTCCGGGAAGCAGACACCCTCTCTACTTTTAAGGCTAGACTTAAAACTTTCCTTTTTGC
>JAPQRN010000007.1:8833054-8861835 GCA_037367275.1 Coranthus polyacanthus
TTAGGTTCCCACCACCATGTTTGACAGTGGGGATGGTGTTCTTAGGGTTGAAGGCTTCTCCTTTTTTACGCCAAATGAAGGATACATCATTATGGCCAAACAATTCAATTTTTGTTTCATCTGACTATAATACAGAAGACCAGAAGTCGTCTTCTTCTTTGTCCAGATGAGCATTTGCAAAGGCCAAGCGGGCTTTTGGTGTGGCGTCCTCCTTGGTCTGCGTCCGTGGAACCCAGCAGTGTGCAGTGTCCGTTGGACTGTCTGCCTTGAGACGTTGCCACCAGCAGAGCCCAGATTCACCAGGATGGCCTTGGTGGTGATCCTTGGATTCTTTTTCACCTCTCTCACTATCCTCCTGGCCAGCACAGGTATCACTTTTGGCTTCCGACCACGTCCTCTGAGATTTTTCACAGTTCGGAACGTCTTGTATTTTTTACTAATACTTTGCGCTGTAGCCACTGGAACTTGAAAACATTTAGATATAGCCTTTATAGCCCTTTCCTGACTTGTGAGCAGCCACAATGCGCAGCCGCAGGTCCTCAGTGAGCTCCTTTGTCTTAACCATCACTGTCCACAAACCAACCTCAGAGAGCTGCTGTTTTTCACCTGTTGAGTTGATGAAAACAGCTGTTCCCAATGAATCAGGGTAATTAGGATGCTTTAGAACAGCTTGGACTATTTGGAATGATATAGAACTTTGGATTATTTCCCCATAGACTGTGACAGTTTGAAAAGGGTATGAATAATTTTGGATATGACACTTTTTGTTCAAATGTAAATAAAAGCTGAGAATTTCTTTTTCCTCAATGATGCCTCTTGTACCTCTTTTTTGGCTACAAATATTTAAATCCATCTCCTTAACTTCAATCATCAAGACAGTAAAAAAAACTACAAGAAGGGAAGTTATAGTTTAACTACTTTTCTTACTAACATGACATTGTGGCTTTCTAAATAAAATTGGTTTTTCATTTATTATTTCTCATTTAATGTCAGGTACAAAAGCTATCAAATGACTCTAAATAACTTGTTGAGAGTCAGGACAGGAGAGTAGAGGAAAACAGACACAGAAGAGAAGACGACCCTCTCACCCAGATGGAAAATCCATGAGTTTAACTCCAAAAACAGAGAAAAATGCATACGCAAGAGCTCACTGTGTTATCCCCAGAAGAAGCTGCTCTCAAAGGATATTCAGGTAATTCCCAAGTAAGCTACGCAACTATCACCAAACAAGCTAATCAGCGGCTAACCACTAGGTACGTACATGTCTTCACTGTCTGTCTACAGGAAGCAAATGAATATAATTAAGAGTAAGCGGAGAGCAAAATACAAACTTAGATACATTAACACAGTGCATATATGAGGAAAGAGGTGGGGAAATAACTGAACACCAGTGACAATTTTAATGAGAAACAAAATGGCCACTACAGTTAATCAGTTTTTACTTCAAAATAAGAGATTTTAGTTTTTTGAGGAAAACATTCATTTCAATAAATTCATTCAATAAATTTTGCAATATTTATTGCCATTTTGTTTTAATATGTAATTTACATCATATATTTGATAGTTCCCTAAATATTGTTGCAGTTTTTAATGGTAGAAAAACATGTTTCTGACCTTAAAATACAGCACTTCACCTCTATACATGACTGTGGGGTTTTTGGAATTGAGGAAGGTGTCGTGGTTAAAATAACATAGTGTTTGATTTTAAAATCTGAATAAACTACATCCCTAAAGTCTTTTTCAAGACTAATGTTACAGTAAAGGGACAAACAAATGGATGTTTTAATAGAATGAGTTGTTACTTTTGGAAAAAAAAAGGAAAAAATCTTCAAACCAACACATGCGATGATTGGCAGATTTGGGTTTTCTTTTGCTTTTGTTCACAAGATTATAAATTGCAGACATCTTGGTTTTTGCCTCCTGGACGGACAGAACAAAATACTGAAACATTTATGAGAGCTTTCAGAAAACATATTTATATTTGTTGCATATTTATTGTACAACAGAATGTGTCACAAGAGAGTCACAAAAAACTGCATTGATTCATTTAGTCATATTGTTTTTCATTTTTTATCATTTAGTTGATTATTTTTGCTCATTTTTGTTCATTTAATTGATTGTTTTGTTCATTTTTTGTTTATATTTGCTTATTTTGTTGCTTATTTTGTTCACTTTTGTTCATATTAAGTGAATTCCAAGATATTCCAAGATAATACAATGCAAAATTAAGTCTTATTCCAGTCTTTGTGTGTGTTTGTGTAGTTATGTTTTTACATCCAGACAGGTGACAAACACAAGGAAAAAAAACCTGATGTTAGTGGTCTCTTCCAGGATGAAAATGTCCCCATCTATAGGGCATGAGAAGTCACAAAATGAAAATGATGGCCTCCACCTCCATCATCCAAACACCAAATGAGAGGATATGTTTTTGAAGAATGGTGATCATCCCTCCAGTAAAGTTCACAGACTCGTTGTTCAGGAGGCACGTGGTGGCCCAACACCTAACGAAGGCGCTTTAGGCTGGTTTTTTCCTTTAATTTGTCACCCGTCTCTATGTCATAATGACTGGCTTACAGCATCTACCTGTCAGGTTCAATTTGGTTTGTCATCCATGTCCCTGCGTACGAGTGAGTGAGGGGTGCTGAGCAGACAATGGCCCGGATTCACAGACCTGTTTAATAGGATAGGTAGGCATTAGTGGTAAGACGCTCCCAGCATCCAGGTTTGCCAAATTCAGTGTGCCAAATCCACTGTGTGGCACACTGGACGGTACACAGTGGTTGGTGGGGATATCTGGACTTTTTTCAGCACTTTTTGGGGAGAAAAATAAGGTGAACTTTGACAGAATAACATCTGCTAATTGAAGATCTATTAGTTGAGATGAAACATTTCAGCATCCTGATATTTGCCATGGATTTCTTGCTTGTCTCTTGACTTTTTTCAAAATCTTTGGATATAGTTTGTTGTTATCACTGCACCCTTGTGTTGCTACCGATTTGTTTTTGTCGTTTTGTGTGTTTTTCGGTTGGTTTTTTTTCCGCATCTGAATCTTTGGAGCTTCTCACCTATTCTCCTTTATCCACAGACAAAGCACAGCATCGCCTCTCGTTGCCTCGTCGTTCTCCTTCCCCTATTCCCCCGGTAAGACTCGGACTCCCTCGCTGCAACCATGGTGGTGTGGAAGATGAAGTTCCCCTTTCAGAAGAGGGTGAAGTTGGCCCAGGGACTGTGGCTCCTGTCGTGGTGTGCCACAGTGGCCGGGGCCATCACATTCACCCTGGGATGCATCCTCAAGACAGAACTTCGGAGGAGGGCAGAGGTATTCAAACTTTACCTGATACATCTTTAAAGCTGAGTTAATGCTCCCTGCTCTTTTATGTTTCTAAGTTTTTTTTTTTTTTAGTTACCTGTAAAGTTCAGTGATCAGTTAGAATTAGTTTGACTGCAATAATGAGCGACATTAAATGATAAACAGCGTAAACTTTGTTATTCGTACTGTAAACACTGTTGTAAAAATATACAAATATAGCAGTTACTCAAAGTTACTTCATTTCTGCCTGTGTTTTTAGAAAAATGTGCCTCAAAACAGATTTTAAGTCTCATATATTTAAAGAAATGCCCTTGTCCAAAAAGAGCTTAACAGACTTGTGACCCAGTTCGGAGCCTGACTCATTATTTAATAACCAGGCTTTGTCTTTATTATTTACTAATCCTCACATTTGAAGGGTGTCATCTTAACGCTGCATATTTACAGCGTTAATAATTATTATTATGTCAACTCACATCCTCATGCTTATTTCACAGCAGCAACAAGAACTGGAGGATGAGTTTAACATATGATAGTTAAGATAAAAATATTGCATTTTCAAACAATAGTGTGTGAATGGTTACACGGTTAAAGACAGTACTCATCCATCTCAATCACCCTTAGATCATATCTACCATGCTGAATAATTCCGATACGTTGGGAATATACTCAAAGAAACACACATAAGTTATAAATCAGTTCCTTTTTATCCTGAAAACATTCTGATTTTGATTCATCTTTCTATCAACAACTGCCTTGAAGTTACTTGAGATGGAGAAGATGCGATTTCGGCGTCAGCTCTTATTTAGGAATAAAATGAAAATGTGGTCTCATTTCTGGATCGTTTTCCGGATGCACAAGAAATTGATCACGGTGATAGATGTTGTCATGCTGCGTGATTTTTTTTTTCAAAGCAAGAACTACCTTCCATTCCTTCCACCTCCCAATGGTGAAGAATCCTTTAACCATGTTCTAGGAGGACCGAGATGTGGTAGAGACCTACCTTGTACAAAATGTTCAGGTCCAAATGTGCTGTTGTGTTTGAGTTACAGGCACTAACAGACAGACAGACTTGAGTGCAATAGCTTTGTTGGGTGAAGGTAAAACTCCTTGCATGTATAACGGCTGCAACGGCAAAGATTTAAAATAAAACCTGACATGGCACAGCACGGGAGGTAGAGCAGCTCATTCACAGACTGCAGGCTTGACTCCCGGTGCCTCCAATTCCTATGTCAGAGTGTCCTTGGGCAAGACACCAAAACCCAAGCTGTGTCCAGTTTGCAGACTGGTTCGCTGCTTTGGCAGCTTCACCACCACCACTGGTATGTGAGTGGGTCCAGCTCATTTATCATTTGAATAGGCTCATTACTGGAGCAAAACAGTCTGAAGAAGCAGAGGACAAAGCACATTATTATCAAGCAGAAACTCACATTCTTGTCACAACTTGTTTTATGTTTGTTTCTGGTTTCACATGACTCGTGGCCAAAAAAAAGATTCAAGTGACAGGTGCAGCACTGTATATTCAGCCTAACATACTCCAAACTCTGCTTTTTGTTGTCATGACAAACTGGTGTTTTGAAATGTGACCCTTCCTCTGCAACTCTGAATAATTTCTCTTGAGCAATGTAGCTGAAACCCTCTTACTGCTCATCATTTGATGCCAAAAATCTGTAGGCGTGGATTTTTTTTTTTTTTCTGCTTAAATAAACATTACAATCCTGTTGAAACTTCAGGGGGTGTGACCAAGGACAGTGCTTTATCTAAACCCTTCTCAGAATGTCAAATTCAAGATTAATTTTTTTCTGAAATGTGTATAAACTGATGAACATTTCATATTTTCCATCTAATTTAATTCAACACCTGTTAAGAACATTTGAATGATTAGGAGGAGTATGAGGAAATCTGCAATGTGCAATAACATTGTTTATTATTGCGATGACAATATTGTTTGCAATAAATAAACAAATTAGCCTCAACTGACACCAATTAATCTAACAGTTAGACATGATTGGCCATATGTTTGCATGCTGAGTTTGAATGCATGGCACGTGTAATCATAAAATGATTTTCCTTATTCGTCGCATTTCTGACTTCGATTTATTTATTGCACATGTTCATATTGTGATTTATCGGTTCCGCACTTTGAATGAAAGTGCACTATGAATTTAATCGTTACTAGCAAAATATGGTTTCAAGTCTTGAAAGTGTCTATTACTGGTAGAATTTTATTCACTGGTTTGGATTCATTTTGGGTTAGTTCTGAATCCACAAATCTGACGTGATACATTTTGGACTATACAGTAAACATACCATTTTTTCCCTTACATTTTTATGTCATTCTGCTTACAGGTAATGGATAACACAGACATACATATCGTGCCCAACACCCTTATGATCGTTGGTCTGGCCTCTTTGGGTATCAACTACTTTGCTGGAAAGATCTGTCAGGATGCTCTAGATGCCGGGAGATTTCCCCGCTGGAAGAATTTCTTGAAGCCCTATTTTGCCGTCTCTTGTTTCTTCACCGTCCTCATGCTGCTGGCTGTCATCATGAGCTATGCGATGAAGGGCAGTCTGGAGTCCTCTCTGAAGGGTGGCTTGAGGAACGGCATCCGCTTCTACAAAGACACTGACACCCCAGGGCGCTGCTTTCAGAAGCAGAACATCGATCGCATGCAAATGGAGTTTCAGTGTTGTGGAAACAATGACTTCAGGGACTGGTTCGAGGTGCAATGGATCAGCAACCGCTACCTTGACTTCAACTCAAAGGAAGTGAAAGAGTAAGTTGTGGAAATATGACAAATAAAGCTGTATCAGAGGCTATATTTTCTTTCTGTTTTTACTTCTTGTATCTTTTTTTCCACAGCCGCATCAAGAGCAATGTGGATGGCCGTTACTTGCTAGATGGAGTCCCATTCAGCTGCTGCAACCCAAGCTCTCCTCGACCATGCATTCAGTATCAGCTCACCAACAACACAGCCCACTATAATTATGAATACCAGACTGAGGAGCTCAACATCTACCTCCGAGGCTGCAGGGAGGCCCTGGTCACCTACTACATGGGCCTGATGAACACCATTGGTGCTGGAGTACTTTCAGTCTTCCTCTTACAGGTATAAGACAAATTAAAGTGGTCCTACTATGTTTATAGGGAGAAACTGGTGGTAAAAAGGTGAGTTTTTATTTTGGAAGTTGGTTAAGACAAAGAGAAGGTGCAGACCTCCTCCAAGGCCAGTAGTCCCACTCTTCTTCTCATTCCACAATATTACTAAACCACAAACAATCCTTTTTTTAGTTTTTTTTTTTTTTATCTGACTTTCTAAGCTAGATCAGCACTCAATGTTAAAGAAAGTGAAAAACAATTCCATCCTCAGCTCCTTTTTATGCATCTGCAGTTTAAGGGGTTTGTCCTTGGCGTGTGCTGTAACCGTTCCACCAACTCTCATGAAAATTAGTGCAGTAGTTTTTTGCATAATCCTGCTGACAGACAGATAGACGGACAGACGGACAGATAAATGCATAGATGCTCCTGTTTTCTGATATATTTGCCTTATATTGTATCTCTGTAAATTATTTTTACTGGTTTTAACTGGTTTATTGTTACACTGAATCGACTTCTATTGTTTTATCCAAGTGCTTGTTGTAATTCTTTCAACTAGTCTTCAGGATTTATTGTTTTCTGAGTCACCTTTTCATCGTTTGTATCACTATTGTTTCTTACTGCTCTATTGTAAATGACGCCTCAACCTCAGTATATTTCAAGATTAAATGACGGTTGAATGAGTGGTCCAATACGCTACAGGTTTTATAAGAGGCAGGACCACAAAAACAGACATTGCAGATAAATTCTAGATATGGCACAGAGAGAAATATACAAAACAAATCCCTTCAAAAAGGGATTGCCTTATGATTGAGGCTTTTCCACATCTAACCTTCCTCTTTCTCCTGTTTTTCCGCAGGGCTCTGTGCTGGTGAGCTTGCGGTTCTTGCAGACCGCCATGGAGGCGGTGGCAGGAAAGGAAAATACAGAAATTGAAACAGAAGGGTACCTGCTGGAGAAATCAGTGAAGGACACCGTCATGGAGTACCTGGACCCAGTGCTTACATTCCTCCTAATTAAAAACCAGGTTCAGGAGGGCGCTGCCACTCCTGCTCCAGCTACCGCCTAAACCACATACATGTAAATGGGTTTTACACTGAGGGAGGGAACCAATGAACAGTTGATTCAATCTGAAGAGAACATCAATCAAAATGAATTCCACTGATATAAGAATAGTAACGTGACCGACTTTAACGTATGGTCACATGTGAGGTGAATGTGTAATAGGTTATGATGTACTTACCCATTTAAAAGCTGGCAACTATACCCTTTCTAATAACCACATGTAATATCAGAAATCATCTGTAGACGTTATTGTAAACCCTTGATTTGTTTTTTGAGATACTCTTTAAAATGAAGTACATGCTCAAAATAACTGAGCATATTCTTTTTTATTATTTCAGTTTTGCTTTTCATGTTATTTACATAAAAAAAACGAACCCTTCATTGTTATATTTGTTTACATTTCCAAAAAAAAAACAAAACAAGTATCTGTTATCAGTGCATTTGAAGTGACTTGCAATGTACACTGGTAATTGTATTCTCACAATTCTTGTCTGTCAAAAGCAATAAAAACACATAATTTCATGAGGCAGTGTACAAAACATAATTTTGGTCTTAAAAAAACAAGGATGTAAAGCTGACTGTAGAAAGACATGAGGCACAATGCTCTGCTGCGCAACTGGACTATGACAAAATTTAACGTATTAAAGTTTGAAGTTACTAAATTCCTTACAGAGTGGACTCGCTTATTCTTTATTCTTTAATGTAATTACATGGTTCATGTCAGTGCACAGCAGGTTCTCAAAGATGCAACACTTTCCCCTTGCGTCTCCTCTGTCAGTGAATGGAATAGGATTATGAAGATTGATTAAGAAGTGTCAGTAATGCAGTGGAAGCCATTAAGTGTGTCCTCTGTTCATGTCACCTTTGTTAAAGCTTTTAATCTCATTTGTTAATGCTTAAACCTGCTGGCCTTGCAGTCAGACACCTGCGTCAGGTGCACATAAGATGCAACTATGCCACGGCTTTGACCATTTATACAAATCTAATATATATATATATATACAATACTGGAAACAGGTCTGGGAAAATATATTAGTGTCTCACATCTTATATTTATTTTACCTTGAAATAACTTGAAAATGGTGCAGTTATTGGACCAAATTCTTCAAGATCCTCACAATGCCTCTGGTGACAAACCTTTGGATGCTGGAATCGTAAAGCTACGGGTATTAAAATATTACAGGTCTACAATATGAGGTTGATCATAGCCTTTTAAAGTCCCTTACTTCAGATATAGTTATATAGTTATATTACCACACTGTGAAAATACTCCACTACAAGTAAAAGTTCTGCATTCAAAACCTTACTAAGTATTATCAGTAAAATATGAGTAAGTAAAAGTAGGCTGTGTGCAGTGAAACGGTCCATGTCAGTGTTTTCAGTGTCATCTATGATGTTGTTTTGTTTTTGGTTTAATAATTGCTGCATTGATTGCATTTTACTGCAACAGATGTTTTAAATTGAGTTCATTTCTGAGGAACTTTATTATTATGTTGTTGGTAGTTTAATTTACCGCAATGCATCATTATTCTAGAAGATCATCATATGTTTGAGAGCCACGTATGGAAATCTGAAAATCTGACATGTAAATAAAGGTGTCAGACAAATATAGTTTAGTAAAAAAGAACAATATTTTCATCTGAAATGTAGTGGAGTTTAAGTATATAGTAGCATTAAATAGAAGTGCTCAAGTAAAGTACAAGTATCTCAGTTTTGTTCTTTAAGTATAGGGTACAGTAGAGAGTAATACCCACAGCCAGTAGAGCGTGTCTAGTCCCAGTGTAACGTTCACATTCTAGTAATAAAAGGTTATTTTACTGATGCGTGACACTGAGCAGCTCGTCCACCAGATAAACAAAATACACAGAAATGCAGAAAGAGCAGCTGCCGTGACGCGCAAATCACGTGACGGGACACGACGCACGCTGGTTGTTTCACACTCTGGATCGTAACCTTTTTGAACCGCTTCACGGAAGTAGGTGTTCTCTGTTTTTGTGTTCGTTATGCTCATACCAGAGTCAGAATTGATTCCACCACAGTACAGCATAAAAGTACAGCTCAGCGCGTGTCTCTTCGTGTGTCTGGAGGAGGCGTAGAGCTCTCCGTTTTAGCTACAAGCTCTGTAACATCCAGTAAGCCCACGTAAAATGTGTAGAACCGGGCTTTCCCCCAGACGCTCTATGGGTAGCTGCTCTCGGTTGTTTGCAGATTAACCTTCAGTGATTATTTCAGCTACCGCGGTTGCAAATCTTGTAGCTGCACACTGTCACGCCCTGTAAACTGTAACTGTTGAAGCTGCCCGGAAAGCTAGCTGGTTTTAGACGACTGACTAACTACAGCCAGGATCTCATGACCAATCGGCGATTAGCTAACATTTAGCTACGATTTTACAACTTTAGCTGGATCCAATCAATAGCATACGCAGCAGGAAAACCGAAAACATTACCCGAGCTGGCAGGTATGTGGAAAAACCAAGAGACATTTTGTTTATTTAGTTGTTTCAGTTGATTATTTAGACTTCTTCACAGTCGTTGTGAGCTGTCAGTGTTGGACAAAACAGAAAAGGTGGCTAACTACGGTGTTTTGTTACCAAACTACTATTATTTTCTGATTAGCGTAAAATCTATAATGTTTAAAAGTATCGCGGTTAATCCCGTGACAGCTACAAACATGCCCACACTTTTCCTATCGGATTAGCAAAGTAATTTTAAGTAATTTGCGCAGTTACTTGGACTATTTGAACCATTGTTGTCCTGTGTTTGGGTATACAGCTATAGGACACCCCAATTAAACTTGGTCGGACAGTTAGCTAGCTAGCTAGGTAGCTCTTGTCCCACGGGCCTCGAGTGTTTTAGCCGTCTTTAAATGTCGCCTATCTGTCATATTTTATCCCCCGAAGCTTAAAAGTTAGTAGACGCCACATAGATGGAAGTGAAAGTCAGTAAGATCTTAGGGATAAACCTTAATTCTCGCTGAAAAGGGTGAGGCCAAGTAGCACAGGGACGTTTCTAGTTTTCCACCACACGATGGCGCTGGTGCATAGAGGCAGCTGGTAAAGCAACTTGTTTATTGTAACATGTCTAAAAGAAGCCTATGAAGTGGCATGATTCACTGAGAAAGACCCACGCATTAGTACCGACCTGACCGGTCATTTCTAGAGTAGATAACTAGAAGTGTGACTCTGTAGGTGCAGTATGAGCGTGTCAGCGTCCAACCATTCCTCTTAGTCAGCTGTAATACATTTAATGTCTGAGAAAATAACAGTTTGGTAGATTTCCCTCATACATCCAGTTTCTGTATCCTGATCAGCCTGATAAGCTGGGAGCATCACTTACGTTGGCATCGTACTTACAGTTTACACACCTGAAACCTCTTCTAGTTATTTAAATTTCCATGTATAGGTCTGGGTATTTTTGAAACGTTCTCAGTACCACAACCAATACGGATACCTTGGCTTTGATACAGACTGTAAAAGGTTTTGTTCTTTTGATACCTGTTTTCCATTTTTTAGAGATGTATAGATATATCTGCTGATATTGGCCTTGTCATTGGCAAATGAGATGACATTTAAAGTGGCCTATATTTATGTCTTGTGTTGCATTCATGGTTGTTTCCTAAACTTGTTTGATTTGATTTTGATTTGTTCGCATTCAAAGACCGTGTGATGAAGGCCTTAAAGTCTTTAAAGCAGTTATGTTATTTTTGCTTTAATGATGATTTCTTTGTTTCCCTGGCACAAAAAGCGAGAAAATAACAACGAAAACAAAATAAAGAACCCACATCACACATCTTCAGTTATACTTTTCAGCTAATCAGTTCATACACATTCAAAGCAGTTTTATAACAAAAATATAAACATATTTACTGCAATGTTGTTTGATTAAAGTCTTCTTTTACATTTCAGCACTTTGGCATTTTTCCAGTCAAACCAATTTTACAACTTAAAAAGTCAGTTTACGACAACTTGAAATGGCGTCATAATATCATTTATAAAAATGTGTAAAAGCCACTCGTGCATGCTGCATGCACTGATGCTGATGAGATTTACTCCTTGCATATTGACATGTGGTACCCAATGAAAAGACTTTTTTGATATTCGATAGAGTTTAAGGTGGTTGGTTGGTGCCATAAAAGTATAATAGTTCAGTACCAAACCCTGTTCATGTAATATTTAAATGCGCTTTAATGTTGTATTTTTTTCTGCAGTTAATTACTGGTCCTGGACTAGATCACAGTGTTTCAACCCTTGTGAAATGTGAAAGTAGCGAATTTAACACATGCGTGCTGTGACTGATTTTCAGTTTAAATGTCTGTGTTTCACATTAGAAATGGAAGGAGATGAGTGCAGTTTTCCTCCTGATTCTTCAGATGATCACTCACAAAGAGGAAGTGTCGCCTCTTCTGCAACGCTTTCCCGTGGTATGGCACAGCAAATATTAATACAGAAGATAAAATGACAGTGTATTCTAGTAGGGCTGGGCGATACGGGCAAAAATTTAAATCTTATTTTATGTATTTTTTTCAGTGTTGGTGGCGATTAAAATTTTAATAGATTTTTTTCTGCTTATGTGACCTCAAGATAAAACACAATTCAAAAGTAATTTTCTTTATTAAATCCGTCTTTCTTTATTCAATCTATATGCCATATATGTGCAATATTAACAAATAATTACAAGGAAAAAAAGGTTAACAGAAAACTACATTATGATTTTTGTTTATGACAAAAGGTCTTCAGAGGAAGCTCTAATCATTATTTTATGAGTGAGCATTTTTGACATGGATTAAAAAACTAAAACTTGATTAATTGAATTAATTGCCCAGCCCTGTATTGTAATGCCTTTCTCTTCATTAATTTAATTTTGTGAATTTGTTTGTTCACACAGCTCAAGATGTGCTGATTTACCTGTTTGGTGACAGTGCAGTACATTTAACTGTAGAAGGACTTGGCAGTGTCACTGTACACGAGTTGGGCCGCAGTGTTCGTGAGGCTCTCAATATTCCTGACTCTGCACAAGATGCGTTTGCCTTCTGGCTGTGTTCCCCACTGCTTGGTAAGAAGCTTTTTTCCAATATTGGCCCCTAACGTGTTTCACTTCTTGGAAGTCAAGGCATTTGCAGGAAAAGGAAAGTTAATTTCAAAGATAAGTTTGATGAATTAAGGAAGTCCCTTATTAGGGTCAAAACATGTTTTACTCACATTTGTTTTTGTCTGTAGAGAAATAATACAATCTCAGTGAAAAATGGTACAGTATATGTGTTGGTTTCATATAAGCAATTAACCAGTTTTGAATCAGAACAGTCACAGAAAATGATCTGCTTTAACTCGGCTTTACTTTAAACTGACTGACTGTTGATTCCTGTAAATGAGTTAAGAATTTACTTTGGTATAATCAACTCTAGTATCAAAACAGAGGCGGAAAACACACACTGTCTTATTTCTTGCTTAATTTTATTCTGCAGAGTTGCAGTTGAAGCCGAGGCATCAACCGTACAAACTGTGTCGGCAGTGGCAGGACCTGCTGTATCGTTTCACTGAGGCATCGGAGGACGACATATCACAAGGTGAGAGTTTGATGTCTCAGTTGCACCTAAGTAACAGAGTTATTGTCAGCTTTCTGTAATAGCCTGCATTCTTAATAGTGTGCTTCTTTGATTACGCTGAGCTATTTTTCTGCTGGTTTGTCTGAAATATATACACTTTTTTTAGAGTAGTAAAGGCTTCTAAGAGGGTTTATGTGGGACAAAGCACATTTCATTTAGGACAGAGAACAGGAAAATCATTAACTGCAGCATTTTAGTGTCTAGTTTAAGTCTAGTCTAGTTACATTTAATCTGAAGTAAATGTCAATATAAGTCTGATTATTTTGCTTTTGATTAGTAGCAGAGCTTTATAAAAGGGGGTCATGTGTTGTTCGCAAAATTGAAATTGAATTGTGTGTTGACTTCTTTAAGGAATAGATTTGTTTCACGTTTCTTTGAGCTAGTTTTCTAAATATTGTAATAATATAGTTCCAGAATTATGCAAAAATGCTCAATTTTCAGCACGTAAGCCCTCCATAAACCTAGGGGAAAACCCTGAAGTAATTTGTAAATCTTGTAGATTAATTGATCCATGCTCATGTATCGATAATGTTCACGGGTGAGATCTGATTTCTCACCAGTTGAGTCAGAGTAACCAGGTTCTTGTGGTGCACCATGTATACATGTATTGTCTGGTTTCCTGCCTCAAGCCTTTTCTCCAGTAACTTGTTGTGCCCAAACACGCTATGTGTCCTTGAGAGAATAGCTGCACAAAAGAAGTTCTTTTGTGCAGCTGTTCTCTCTGGATTACATATAAATTGTTGGTCCTCAGCAGCTTACTCAGAGTAAACACAGTATAAAGGTATGGTCAGCGGTCTTTGGCTTGAATTCAGTAGAAAATAGGTAGTTGGTATGAATGCAGCTATCACCTGTGCAGGCATTAGAGGGCTGAGACCTGTTAAAAAGTCAAACTGCACCAAGAGAAATCAGAAACAGGAAAGACCTGTCCTGTAGAGTTCTGCTAATTACTGAAAAAACACCTACTGATGATTTACCCTAATGCACTCATTGTCATGTCCTCTCCTCAGACGAGCCGTTTCTCCAGTACCGTCGGAATGTTTTTTATCCTAAATCTAAAGAGCTCCAGGTACCACTGACCTTGCTTTACTTTGAAATCCTGTAATAAATGATAGATCTGTATAAAGCAACCCCTTAGCACCCCTTTTTCTTTCTTCTGATCAAGTTTTTGGCATGTTTGTTGTCTAATAAATCCTCAACCACTTGTCACTCTATAGATTACTGGGCCTCCTTCAGCACTAATTGTTGTTTTCATCTCACTCTGAGCAGATAGAAGACGAGGGAGTGCTAAGACTTCTGTATGAGGAAGCCAGAAGTAACATCCTGACGGGCCGATACCCTTGTGACCCTGAACACTGGATGAGTCTTGGTGCCTTGTCTCTTGCTCTTGATGAGGGAAGTGGTCTGGACAGCCAAAAACTCAGTACTACAATAAAGTAAGTTGTATAGGTTGTTTAAAAATACACAGATGTAAAACAAAAGGCCAATGAATAGCTTTGTTGTAATCACTTGCAACATATGCTGATCTTAGTTTAAAAGCAAGTCTGTATTATTTGAGGAATTGTCACCTTTTGCTTAGTTTGCTTTTTCTACTTGAACATTTTTTGCTGCTTGACTGTCCGTCCTCCTCCACTTCTTGCTAAAATTAAACTTTTCTGAACTTCAGAGATTTTAGGAAGCGGTGGATAATGTCGTGGCCCTGTTTGACGCTTTTGTCAAATGCACAGCAATTTTGGTAGAGGGACATAATCACACGCAAACTCGTGTCCTCCTACCCACAGATACTAAAGGGCAACTGGTAGATTGAGCATTGAGTACTTTGGCACAATGAGTGACAAGAGGCTGCATTGTGAAAAAAGACCAAAAGTGCTGTGCGAAAAAGGTCAACACTGTGTGTGGAGAATGGGGAGTTTTGTTTTTTAATGATAGCACTCATTTTGTACTTGCTGTGTTTTCTTTTTCTGCACAGCTCTTTTGAGACTTGTCTGTAATAAAAGGGATGAAGTACTAGAGCTACCGGTGATTTCCCTGCTCTTACTGCCATAATGTTGCTTCTAGAAGAAGAAGCAATATGCAGCTTTGAAATAATAATCAGACCACTCTGACAAAGTAGTGAAAAGGGACCTGACTTGTAAATGTGACTTGTAAAGCCTTCTGGTGTTTCTTGTGTGCAAATGTGAGGCAAAAATCTGGCAAGAGACACATGGAATGTTCACTTCACAGATTTAACAAAGAAATAGGGTCTGTGTAAATTAATGACAACAAAAGCCCAATTTTCTCAATAACAACTTAACAGGGTTTTCCCTAGACTTGCTTAGATGCTGTGAATTTTTGTAAATATTTTTCTTTAACTAGTATCAGCTATTAATTCATGCCACTTAAATACAAGATCAATATTCAGATGAAAAGGAAAAAGTCAAAGTTTGAGTTATATCAAAACAGTTTTTAGGATTTTGTATTTATTTTTCTTTTGACCATCTATCTATTTTTTCAGTGATACTAAAAATAGAGGAAACGAGAAAAAAACTCTTTCCACAACCAGACAAAAAGCCCATGAAATCTAACATTTAGAAAAGCTCCATTAAATCTAATCATGACTTGAAAGTGGCACGGATGCAGTAGATTACTTTCACGTCCTATTAATTATCAAGACAAAAGAGACTACATTAAATCAGATCTGCAACAGCACATAGGCAAAGTATGTAACATTGCTTGTAAATCGCTTGTTTGTAAACCGAACTGTTCCGACGTGGCCCCTCCTCTTCACTCAGCGAATGAGGAAGAAGAGCAGCGGTGGATTGAGCGTTTAGAGAGAGTGACGACAGTGAGACAAAAAGCTGTGGAATAGAAAAATAAAACGTTATTTTCAGATTCTGTCGCAGCGTTTATATTGTAAAAACACAAATAAACACATCCATACCTTTGCAAAACAGGAATGTTCTAGAGGCAAGATACAGCCGAAATCGGAGACAGGAGTTGCTTCACTTTTATATTGTTCCACTTGCACACGCTGTGCAATGCTGTTATTGGCTGGAAATACAAACACACAAGTGATGGTTGAGAAGGATTATTATTGGATATTGTGTTTTTAAGGAAAATGTTGCATACTTAAAAAATGAACTTTCAATAAACCTGTGAATAGGTCAGATACAATGAAGGCATGGTTGAACATGTGTATTAGATTGTAATGTCTTCCAAACTATTTTTAATGTGCAAATATTTATTAACCTCTTAAAATGTTGTTCTTTCCATAGAGAAAAGAAACTGTCTTCCTTTCTGCCTGCGCATGTTGCCATGGGAAGTGGAGGTCTGCTCTCCACTCTGAGAGGGAAGGCGAGTCGTCAGGCAGGTCTGGAGCAGAACCTCGTGGACGAGTACAAGAAGATCAGCGCATCTGCTGGAAACTCTCCTGAGTCCACACAGCTCCTCCACCAGTACCTCAGCACATGCCACACTCTGCCTTATTATGGGTACGAATTTATGTACATAAGTACTTCTCTGGTATTTTGAGCAACAAAAATGAATTGTAATGGCATAAAAAAAAGTCTCAAATCATTTTATATTTATATGAATTAACATAAACAGATGCGGCTTCTTCTTTGGAGAGATTGACAAACCGGTACAAGGGATCCTTCAAAGAGGAAGACGCAAAGCTGTCAATGTTGGGATCTGCCTGGAGGGAGTTTATGTAATGGATGTCAAAGAGAAGGTGAGCACATAACACTACATATTTCTAACATAAAATCCCATTTGCTTAAATTGCTGTAATCCACATTAAGACTAAAGTGAATTGTTTGGTTTCTTGCAGCATGTGCTGCTCGGCCTGCGTTTCAGTGAGCTGTCCTGGGACCACAGTTACCCCGAGGAGGAGGGAGACTCTCACATTCTGTGGCTGGAGTTTGATGGAGAGGAAGATGGGACTCCTGTCAACAAGCTGCTGAAGATCTACTCAAAACAGGTATGTAAATCTATGTTGTTGTAAAATCACATCAAAAAAATCACAGTGCATTTTAATTTGCTACTATGCAAGCATAGAAACTTAATTTTAAGCAGTATGTTTAAATGTATAGTTTATGTAAATGAACATTTACTGCAGCTGTAGACGCTCTCAGTGCTTCATTATAGAGAAATGTTGATTGGCTTATCCGGGTCACACCTGTGCCGCTGGTTCATAACATCACCATCGCTCCTGAAGTTTGAACATCATATAAAGCTCAGCTCGAGCCGGTGACAGATGTCGTCTCTTTATTTGAGTATCACTTCAAATGTTTTCAACCAGGGGAGAGGATAAGCAGCCATCTCTAGAGAACCCACTGCACCTGGTGTTTATGAAAACTTCAGCATCAGGTGCAGCTGCTGTTCATTTTTAGAGATGCATGGCATTTCACATTAGTGGCATTGAAACCTAAAAGACTGAAAAGCAAAGTGGGCTGATGGGTATATGACAGTTGGAGTGAAAAAGCCAACCTTTGCCACCATATGGTTAAGAGATGTTACATAAAGAGGCAGGCTCTATGTAATCACACCAGCTCTTAGTCCAAGGCTGAAAATATGACACGTTTGTAGAGTATTAATGTCGCATCTAAAAGTGAAGTTCAGGATTCCTATGCAGAATGTAAAAGTATGGAAAAAAGAAAAATAAAAGAGTATGGACTAATATATGTTTGCCCCTCCTCTGTTTTATAAAAAATAAATGGATCCTACAAGCAGAGTGTTTTTCATGATGTTTGGAAAAGCAGCGAAAAATGTTTGACGGCTTTGTGAAAGAGAGCACAGGTCAGAGTGAGCTTGATGTTGATGAAAGCAATGCAATAAACATGCCATGCAACTGAAACACTCTTATGCAGAGCTGCCTCCACACCAGGGTTTGGAGTTGTATGATTTTCAGTTCCTAGCTACAATCTTCTGACAATTATTTGGCAATACAGTAGCATGAATAGTCAGAATATTGTACAGTTGGATTTTTTAAAACCATTTATGTACATAATAAACATCCCGCTATTTGTACTTGCATGTCATAAGGTCTGAAAAATCTTGTCATGAAATTTATGTCTGGAAAATTACAGACGAACTGATCCAATACTGGTATTGGATATTGGTTTGAAACTGACCCAAAAATGTGGATCAGGTGTCGTGACAGTGACCAAGGTGCTGGTGCATGATTAATTATTTTCAAAATAAATAATTCAGTGACTTTATATATGTATTTATTGTTACATTTTGTTTTGCAAAGTTAGAAAGCAATGTTTAAAGTCAAACCTGACATTGGTTTACATATAAAAGTATGATCCCAGTCTCCTCCACGCAGTGAGTCATGTTGCTTATTATTTAAACACTGCTATCAGTACTCAGGATCATCTGATATCCAAAGCTTTTTGGACAATTTAGGTATTTTTCACAATTTTCAGAAAACAAAAACTCAATTGATCAAATGAATTCAATACATTGCCCAGCTCTACTGGAAAAGTATGGAATTGTGAAATGAGAAATGTGTAGAAATCCTGTTCAATTAAAAAACAATGGCATAAATACAAAATATAGAAATGCTAAAATGTCTCCTGTTACATACAATATACAAAATGCAATACAACAAAACAGTCTCTAAAATAAAATTATGCTAAAATTAAATGTGAAAGGTTAACAGGTTTTTTGCATAGGAAACAATGGGGTTCTTACTCTTATTGCACTTGAACTGTGGTACTCTGAATCTCCGGCTTGAGGGAAGCATTTCACACTGAATGTGAAGGAGGTGTTTTGTGTGGTGTAATATGGAGCCTTACGGAGGATCTGCAGGTCAAAGATAAACATCACCTCGTGAGCCACCTTCACAATATGGCTCAGGCGGTTTGAAACCAGGCAATAATGGAGAAAGTTACTTACAAAGATCAGACATGATCATTTGTGAACCCTGTTAAACATTTTGTACTAACTTTATGTCACACAGGCAGAGCTAATGAGCGGCTTCATTGAGTTCTGCGTGGAGCTGAAGTCTGCGTCTGAGGGAGCAGCTGCAGCCGACACAGACGGCGAGGCAGGTCTGTCCCAGAAGGCCGCTGGACAAGACGGCAGCAGCAAGAATGGGCGCGGGGGACGGCGTGGGATACTGCGCAGGCAAAGCAGTGTTGTGTGCAGTCGGGTCCATTCACTTAACACGATTAGCTACGTGGACAATGGTGA
Source organism: Coranthus polyacanthus (assembly GCA_037367275.1). Classification (NCBI taxonomy): domain Eukaryota; kingdom Metazoa; phylum Chordata; class Actinopteri; order Kurtiformes; family Apogonidae; genus Coranthus; species Coranthus polyacanthus. The sequence goes on from JAPQRN010000007.1 coordinate 8,852,302, forward strand.
GTCTGATCCTTAGCAGATGCTCAGACGGAGCAGGCGAAGCATACTTCAAGCTGCATTTTTCTGAGATGAGCTGCTTCTGTGCAGAGAATATCCAGTAGAAAGAGCGGGTTTTATAATGTTTATCTGTCTTTGGCTTTCAGGGAAAGAAATCAAACGTTTGAAGCCGAAAAGAGCTGCGTCCTTCTTCACCCGACAGGCGACTGTCCCCACATACTCGGCTGTTCAAGTGACAGACAGTCTGGAGCAAGGTTAAACCCGCGGAGCAGCTCTCCGGCACGCCTCTCAAAGACCAAACCTGAACATTTTACACTGAGATTTAATGAAAAGACTTGATAAGAGCTTGACATTTAACTGTTAATATATGAACGTGCAAAGGACCAAGTGAGGGATTGAAGTGTGAGTGATAATATTTATCTGTTGAAATTGTGTATATAAGAGAATACAGTAATGTGAAAAACAAGATGAGCTTTTAACAGTTACAAATCGAAGGTTAGAGTGAAGTAGCTTTTCATCGGAGGCCACAAGTGAACTTGGGAAAAATAGCAATTTCTGGTCACCACATAATGGTAACAAAAGCCTGAATGAGTCTGAGAAAAGCCTTAATGAACTCCTCAATCATTTGCTAAAAATACTGACTATCTCATGACACTCAAGTCGTCACTTGAAATCCATTTTGACATCCCGCAGCGCTCTGGACAGTGTTTAACTCCATTATTCAAAAACCTCATCTGAGTAATACCACTGCATTACCTCCTTTTATTTTATACTACCGTTCAGGACTTGACATTTTACGTCACGACGCAGCCCCGTGTGACAAACATCTTGTTACTCGTCCTCGTGTGGTGGCTGCAAGAGTTACCAAAAAGTCACCACAGTCAGCGTGAGACACACGTTCAGGGGACGACCTGTTTCCGCTATTCTGCTTCTTCTTCAAACTGCCTGTGCCTTGTTTCTGTGAAAGTCGACAGGGTGAAGCCACTTAACAAAAGTACTGGCAGAAACGTCAGCGTTCGGTGATTGTAAAGAGTCCGTATGGGAGCACATTGGCTGTGTTGTGGAAGTTTCTTGTAAGTACTTGTATTTAGAAGTTTCACATAAATAATCATTGCTGATGTTGGCAGCTGGTTGTTATGGAAGAGGAAACACAGGTGGCACACCCCATTTGTTGTTTTTTTTTTTACTTAATTGTGCTGTTTTTGATTTGTAAAAGCAAATGGTATGAATTTAGTCCAAAAAAACTGAAACAGCAGACATTTTACAATATTGGGTAACATCTAAGAGAACCAAAATTACACAGAAAATCTAAAAGTAGAGTCAATAACTACCAAAAAACATTTAGCTTTATAAATATGAGTAAACATAAATGAAATAGTAGTAGATGTATTCAACTAAATGTGCCATAATGTGCTGTTTTTCCTGTCACTGACTGGGCTGCAGTTTTCATCCAACCAGTTTTACACAAGTTTTCTGCCAACTGAAATGTCATTAGTGTCAGTGTTATGACTGCAGAGATCTTGACTATTACTTAACTCGAAGTCTGATAAACAAAGTAAAACTGATGCAATACCGTACTTGAGCAGTACTTGTACTTTAGACGTGAGAAAGCTAAAATGAACTTCCTCTATTTAAACCTACTCCTAAACAACTGGTAAATGCAAAATGCACCTTACTAGGGCTGCATGATTTGGTTAAAAAAAAAAGTAATATTTGCTTGTATTGAGGACACTATAATTCTGAATCTTATTTAGTTGGTTATCATGGAAAATGCAGATTACTGATGATTTGATGTGTATTTTTCCAACTCAGACATACAAACGTAAACTAGTGTTTTCGTTTGCACACATTTTTTTATGCGGTACACCTCTCTGCTCTGGGTCACTGAATATCCCCATACACACACACTGGACCTCTAAATTGCAGCCTCTTGTGATTATATAATTGCACGGGCTGACATTCAGGTTCATTTTATTCGTCTCTTGAGGGAGATTCAGTTGTCCTTAAGCACTAAGAAAAGAAAAAATTTAAAAAGTAATCAGCACATTTTCTACACATTATTATTAGATACCACACAATGACATTGTGATTCAATTAATTGTGCAGCTCTAGTACTTGCATAATTTCTGGGAGGCAAATTAAAATGATCATTGTTGCAAAAACATGGTTGTTGCTCAAAAGATGAGAGGGAACAGTTTTTTTTTTTTTTTATAAAAATGTGTATTGTGCAAACGACACAGACCAACTGACCAAGGACTTTTAAATACGCTGTTGAAGTCACACCAAAGCAAGCCTATTTCCAGTGCTGCAGTACAGTATGCTACCTTGACGCTCCAGAGACAAACTAACGTCTCCACCTCAAGTCCTCTGGCGCCTCTCTGAACTTCACAATGATGCTAATATATGCTGTGCATTTAACAAACGCGCTCACCTCACTAATAGCCATCAAAGAGGGTGCGAAACTCTGGCGACGCCTTCCACTTGAACATATGTCCTCACGGTGACACAGGTTCTTCTTCCTGATTCTGCTGAGCATGCAAAACACAGAATGTCCTTTTATATGCTTTGACTTACTGTACGTCAACCGACTATGTAACCTAACTCCAGCAGTCCAGTATATTGTTGCTAACACGCACTATGCATGTCATGTTGTAGAATAGGCATTCCAACAAACTACACATCATGAGATACTGCACTATGAATACTAATACACTGTTTATAAATTCTTTACATCTGCTGATTTTTTTTTTTTTTTTTGTATAGTTTGTTAGCTCTTTTGAGAAAATATTTGTACTTTTCATTTTCATATCCTTGTCAGTGTTTGTATGAAGAAATAGGTCATTTTAAGCATTATCCTCTCAAGCAGTCACTTTACAGAAGCATAAAGTGCCTTTTTGTTTGTACCAGTTTGGCTGACTGTTTTGGTGCTTGCAAACTAGGAATGGACAGTTTTGGTATTGCTGTGGTCTAAAAAGTGTAATTGTGCTTTGTAATGTATTACCCACATACAATGCATTTCAACTTTCCTATCTGATGTGAGTATATTAATGTACTGGATAATTACACTGGTTAGGCTGCTGCTGAACAGTCTAATCCTGTGACTCTTTGTGCAGTGGTCGGTCAGTTCTGCCTTCATCAAAATATGTATGATATGCTTTTTTTTTTTTTTTTTTAAATAAACATATGTAAAGTGAGCCTGTTTCTCAAGAATGTCTTTTTAAAAGGGGTAGTTATGACTTTACAAGGGGAGTAACTGTTTTGAAATATTATGTATGCCATGTTTCTGCAGCTTTCAGCGAGTTAAAGACTCGAAGACCATAACGGATGCAGTTTAAGACCCATTTCATGTCCCGTCGAGCTGGGACCAGACTTTGGTGATGCTTCCAATTTGAATATTGACTTCACTGTGATATTGGGTGATGGCATGCATTTGCTTGTGACTTTTTACAGCAGCTTTATGTTTTCTGACTCCCCATGCAGCTTTAATGCCTTTACACCCTAAGCTCCTAATTTGAGGTTTTTCTAGCAGGAGGTGCAGCAGCGATTCAAATTCATCATTTAACCTGGCTTCATACAAGCACCTAATGCACTCGATGTTTAATTCCTGTCATAGATGTATTTAAGGCTTTTTATGGCCTGCATTTTAAACTAGACTTTTTAAGGACCAACAGAAACCCTGTAAACTGTGATAGTTCTTGACTTGAAACAACTGAATTGAGCAGAGCCGCATAAACACACAAAAATGAAAAGTAAAACAAAACTACACAGCAAATCAAAATGCTACTGAATTCAAAGTGTCTCAACCTGTATGCTGGTTTTGGATTGTGGGTTGGTAAAAATGTTTTTCAATTTTAACTTGTCAAAACTGAAATACTTCCATGTATATATTTCATGGTTTATCTAAATGAGTTTTCTGGATGTGCTCGAATCCTATCCAGGAACAAAGAGTATAGAAGCAAAGAGAAGACAATAGCTATAGAATATATCGCTTTCAGTCCAACAAGAGGTGGAGGTGGAGGTGTAGCAGTGTTGCTGCGATGAAACGAATGATTACCTTTCACTCCTTGTCAATACTGTAAGTTCTTTGCCAAGATTCTGTTGAGGTTTTTAAGTTCGTCAAACCGTGTCTGACTTCGGCATGCGCCTTGGTGCACTTCCGGGCTGTTCTAAAACACTTCTCATGTAAATGACTGGTAGCCCTCTTGACTACACACGCTCTTTGACGACGTATCACCTGATAGGCTACGGACCCGGAAACGCTGTATACTTGTTAAGCTCCGCTAGTTGCTTGTGTTTAAGGAGGAAACAAATCTATTTTCTTATTACTTATCCTTCTTATTTGGAGTATCAGCGGACTGTTAACCGGTAAGCATACCAGGCAGTTACCAGTGCTCGTAGCAGATGTTTTCGAGCAGTGGTTGTCAGTTGTTTAATGACAGCTTGACTCTACGTGTCATCTTTGTTTATCGTGAATTTACTTGTTCATTTCTTAGCTCGTCGGAGCTCATGATGGACGGTGAGGCGGACGGTTCGGTGTCGGCGGACGGCAGGAGGCGCAGGGTACACGGCATGCTGAAGCTCTATTACGGGTTGAATGAAGAAGGAAAGGCCCCGGAGCAGCCGGAGTCCCTGGATCCCTGCGACATCAACGGGCCGCATTTCGACCCCGAGCTCTACCTCAACAAGGTGAACCACCTCATGCAATGTTACCTGTTTATACTGTCATTCAGCTCAGATAAAACCTATGTTACTAAGTCTGCTGTCCTGCTGCACCTGCTACGTTTATAGGCCTAGGAACATACGTTAAATCAGAGAACTAAAAATGAGATTTGTAGAAGAATATTATGAAACACATTATTCAAACAACTCAGCAGTAAACCTACAGTGTCCAGTAACACATTGCACTCTTAAAACATCCCCACAGAATGATGTAGGGATTGGATAACTAGTACTGCATAATGAAAAAGTAATGAACACTCACTCACAACAGACAAATCTATCTGTTTAAATTCTGGGCCTGAGCTGTACTGAAAGCACACTTTAAGAACGACTGCTTTGCTGTTTTCCACACTTTAGGCAAGTAGATGTTTACACCACTGTGACCTTGGTTTTCTGTCTCAATACAGCTTAGAAGAGAGTGCTCTCTTGCGGAGTTAATGGACCAGGAGACCTGCATGGTCAAGCAGATCCGCTCTCTGGACAGCGACATGCAGACCCTGGTGTATGAAAACTACAACAAGTTCATATCCGCTACAGGTGAGGAAACTTCACTCTTAATTTCCCGTTGAAACGTCACACGTTGTTAATAGATAAACACACGTGGACAACTATTTTTCCGTCTCTTTGCAGACACCATAAGGAAGATGAAGAATGATTTCAAAAAGATGGAAGATGAGATGGATTGCCTGTCTGCCAACATGGCTGCAATTACTGAGTTCAGTGCTCGAATTAGCGGCACACTCCAAGATCAGCACGTGCAGATTACAAAACTATCAGGTAAGACGCACATATGCAGTTTACTCGAACCATCACAGTATACTTTATGATTGCTGAATCATTTTTACATATTCGTCCTGTCCAGGTGTCCACACTCTGTTAAGGAAGCTGCAGTTTCTGTTCGAGCTGCCTGCGAGGCTAAATAAGTGCCTGGAGCTGCAGGCTTATGCTCAGGCAGTGAGCTCCCACCGCCGTGCCCGCTGTGTGCTGCAGCAGTACAGTCACCTGCCGTCTTTTAAGGGGATTCAGGATGACTGTCACGCCATCATGGACAAGCTGGCACAGGAGCTTCGGCAGAAGTTCAGGTGGAAATCTCTGACCCTACACACATACACATATTAGGGACATGAAAAATTAAAGCTTATCCTTGTCACAGGGATGGACAATCTGATGGTCTTATACTGTGGATGACCTTAATTTGGCATATGAACAATTTTGCAGAGGACCTGTTGAGATCGCATTAATAAATGAGCTCAGCTCTGTCCAAACTTTCCTACCCAACAAATTTTAATGGCCAGAGTAACAGTGTAAATATGATATTTCACATAAAGTGTTGCATGATGGCTAGTGAGGGTATTTAAGTTAGTTTATTGTGATTCCTTGGAGTCTGGCAGTACTAAAAATGTTTGGTTACACCACTTTAACCTGGTGTAACATGTAAAATAATGACAGTTGAAAACAAGTCCAGATCGTTTCCATAATGATGTCTTTACTGCAGAAATTAACAGAAAGAAATCTGTCAGACCCCCCAAATATTACAGCTGTCACAGATTATGAGCTCAGAAAGATGGTGTGAAAAAATGTAAATTTTTAGATGAATCAGCTCGCTACAGTAACTCAGTGAGCAGCTGGTGGCTGTAACATCCAACCGTGCAGTGTTGACTAAATTAATAAGCTGATCTTGTAGCTATTGTCTAAATATGGCCATATCAGTTCAAAATTATGCAAAAATTCATAATTTTTAGTCAAATAACAACAAAGAAAGCATTACACTGTCAAAGTGCCTAACCTAGGGAAAACCCTGTTACAGTTTGGTTGTCACTAGCCTACGTTTACAAGGTGAGGGGAAAAAAATCTGATTCCAGTTGTGGATCGTGATTCTACCCAAAAGTAGTAGTAAATATCATGATCTCTTGCCAACAGCTACATAGTCATTAGTAGCCATTGTCTATAGTACAATAGTCAGTGCTTTAGTATCTAGATGTTTGACATTGTTAGGTTTTGGCAGTGTCTGGTTTTTACATTTTTTGTAGATAATCTATTTCCCTGTCTCATTGTACCATTAGGGATGGTGGGTCAAGTGCCAAAGACTTATCGGAGTGTGTGGAGCTGCTGCTACAGCTGGATGAGCCAGCAGAGGAACTCTGTGATAAATTCCTCAGCCATGCCCGATGTCGACTGGAGTCAGATCTCCAAGGTCTGGAGGCAGAGATAAGGCCGACTGCCTCAGCTGTGAAAGATGCCCCCGCTGCCTCCTCACAGAAACAGTCATCTAGTGCAGCTGCCGGATCACCCACTGATAACTCCCCTAAAACCAGCACTCTGCCATCTCCCACCTCTAAAACAGACATCCTGGAGTTCATTGACCGAGGCTGCAATGAGTTTGTCAGCAGTTTATGCTTGGTAATTACATCTTATCAAGAACTTTTTATTAACCATGCTCAGACAGGAGAGCTAGCATCCAAAAATATCCCTCAGATGGCAAATGGAAAGCTACATGCCTTTGTAGATGATCTGGCTACACGGTATTTCTCGCTTGTGGAGCGAAGGATACAGGAGGAGAAGGGGGTGGGCGATAACTCGCTCCTGGTTCGTGCTCTCGACCGTTTCCACCGCAGGCTTCAGGCTGTGGCTAAACTGCTGCCGGGCTCTGCTGTTCCAAATCAGGGAACTGAGATTGTGATCCGTGCAGCGACGGAGCGAGTCAAGCAATATCTCTCTGCTCTCCAGAGCTTCTACATGGACAGTCTGACAGATGTGAGGCAGGCTCTGGCCACACCTCGGCTCTCTGTGGCCGGTGCTTCAGTGGCAGGGGGTGGGGCTCTTTTAGGGGGTCCAGCCTCTGGCAGAGATGCTCCCAACAGCCTACCAGAGCTGCTCTCCTCCCTGTCAGCCTCAATTCTCAACCAGATTAAGTCAGTGTTGGCATCAGTGCACCTCTTCACAGCTAAAGACATAACGTTCTCCAACAAGCCGTACTTTAAGGTAAGTAGTTATACCAGAATGCGTCTTTTTACTATAAGTTACTCACACCTCTGAATACACTGATAGCTTTCTTTGTAGCTTCAAAACTGTTTGAGGATTGATGAGGACTGATTCTACTTGAATGCTTAATAAATTCAAAAGGCAGGTGTTAAAGCCCCCTTCGCTCAAAACCTTTAGTGGGCTTTAGTCTTTGAACATCATTGTGAATTCACCCAGAATGATGTCCGCATCAGATTAGACACTTATTTTATCTATCACAAATAGTTTGGTACCAGTTTGTTATGTAACTTTTACAAGTAAACTGTGGAAACTTGAAGTCATCACTTCTCAGACTGACTTGAAGGAAAGATTCAAGAAAAGTATTTGCCATTTGCACAAGTTGAGGCAGTCAGTACCACTCAGAGTCAGTAAGAAAGTGCAACAATAAATACAAAAAAACTACGCACTATAGAACTGAATTGTTATTCAATACAGGGTACTTTAGGATGTCTTATAACATGATACTGATTATTTCTCTACTGTCTGAGTTTGATTTGTGACATTCTGTTTAATTGCTACCTTCTGTTTCCTTACTAGACAATTAATCCGGCTTTTCTGTCTGTCTTCTCCACGCAGGGTGAATTCTGCAGTCAGGGTGTTCGTGAGAGTCTGGTCGTGAGCTTCATAAAGTTTGTGTGCCAGTCGTCACGTCAGTTTTGTGAAAGTGCAGGAGACAAAGGCGGCTCGACCCCTCCTGCCCTTCTGCTGCTGCTGTCCCGGCTCTGCTTGGACTATGAAACCTCTACCATCTCCTACATACTGACTCTCACCGATGAACAGTTTCTTGTGCAGGTAAAGTTGCAGCTTTTATTAAAATGCGCCACAATGCAATAAAATAACATAAAAGTATTTGGCTTGTAATGGATGCTCAGGGTTCCCATGTTCATGAAATCAAAATGTTCAAGCCTTGAAAAGCTATGAAATTAAGTAAAATCGTCAAAAGTTTTGGAAAAGTCATGGAATTACATTTTTACGGATGGAAACTCCTCACCTTTTGGCAAAATTAGCTTTTTTTTTTTAGATTAAAATAGGTAACAGACAACATTCGAACAGATCCGAGGAGTACGTTTCAGGGGGTGTCAATTAACAATCGACAAAAGCAAAATGTCAACAATATAATCACATAAGTAGAACATGTTCAGATAAATAACGTCCAAATATTAAAAATAAGGATAAAGCTCAACATAAGTGTGAATATAGAATATTGAGAACGATCAAAAATCAATTGTAAATCCATATTTACAAAATTGATATTTCCCTCACTGGGGAGCATTATTGTGTATCTTTTTCACCCCTGATGAGTTTGTGTCCTAGTTTTGTCTGTAACTACATTAAGAACAAGAGAACAAGCCTGTCAGATTTAGACACTAGTCGACCTCAGGGCTTTCCTTCAGTTTGTGGAGGCTTCTTGTTGTCGTTATTTGACTAAAAACAATGTATTTTTGCATAATTTTGTACCTAAATTATTACACTCCTTAGAAAACAGCTCGTTCTATTGAGTATTTGGAGTGAAATATGAATATAACCAACAGTTAGGGAATGAAAGAGGTTGCTGTTTAGTTTTCATACATTCATTAACTAAAGCACTTCTGTTTATGCACTTAAAGGTTGTGAATGGTCACATAAATTATATTTTCTATCCTTGAAAAGTCATGGAACGTTTTGAAATGTTTGCTGATAAGTTGTATCTTAGTGCATAGTTTGTTCCATTCTTGGAGCTAACGTAAGCTCATCACCTTGTTTTCTACACATATTTAAATTATATGCGCTTTTTAATTCTAAGGTTTTGTGTAATTTCTA
>JAPQRN010000007.1:8891846-8932106 GCA_037367275.1 Coranthus polyacanthus
TTATTATTATTATTATTATTATTATTATTATTATAGTATGAATAAAACTGAAATTGAACTGAATCTATGCTATAAAGCTCCACTGACTTCAAAAAGGATTTTAAAAAAGCCACACTGTTGAACTTTGTGACCATGAACACGGACACTGCAGTTTATTTTTGACCCAGTCCCACATACACTGTTCTGATGCCATAAATACTCTGTCGCACATCACAGTTTTGTTAATCCAGAGGTGTGATCATTTGAGTTTGAAGATTCTTGCTCAGAACTACACTGTCCAGCTGTTTAAGACAATAACACATTGTTGAGTTCATTCACATTTGTTTTGTTTGTTTTTTGTTTTGTTTTTTTTCCTTGGGATTTCTTGACAGTAAGAAAAATAATAGCAGCCTTACCCTTTAATGGTGTTCTGTATTGGTAGCACAATTGATAACACAGCAAAATAATACTGCAAAACACGCAAATACTACGCTCTATTGTAAAGTTCCATGAGACAATTTTGCTCGAGTGAAAATGAATGAATGAATGTCATCATGTGTCAGTGTTGAATCTTCAAATGAACTAATCTTGAAGGGTGAATTTTCGATGTACACCCGTCAATAATTTAAAAAAAAGCGTCTTTAATAGGCTGCAGTGTTTGAAGTCTTCTTCCTAAATGAGAGCAACAGTAAATATAGCAGATGTGTCTTCACCATCATTTACCACACATGGAGCGACTTGTGACTTACAAACATCACGGTTTGTTCTCCACAGTTTCTGTTTTTCCAATGATGTTAAATTCACGCATTTTGAACCATCACGTATGTACTAACAGATCAAACTAACGAACACACGGATGCAAAGGCAGCTCCAGATGATTACAAGTCTCAGTCATCATAAAGACTTGCATCTGTCCCTTTTGTCTGCACACTTACAGACGACTGAACTGTCTTTTCAAACTGAAACAGTGTTATCGAACCGCCGTTGTCTCGTTTGCCGGTCGCGCCCCACTCCTGTTATTACTGAATAACACTGCATCGATATGTCGTATGAGTGGAATAACATTGCTAGTTTGCTGTTTTAATTGCTTTTTGTACATTAAATCTTTATATTCTACCTCGAATCAGAGAAATGTCGCTTCGCTAAAATGACTATAGTATAAATGCAGATGAGTAAGAGTAAACTTCACTGGAAATAGGAATAAGGCGCTCCCTGTACACTAAAAAATACAACAGCAATTTTTAAAAAAGTTTTTCTGTTAAAAAAACATTGTGCCAACGTTAAAAGTAAACACGTTGTCCAACCTCGTCACTTCTATTTTCCCCCTTCGACTTTTTATTTGGCACAGTGTTTTTCAGACATAAACTTTTGCCATTATATGTCTGAGCTTGAAGCTCTTTGGAAAAGCATGAACCTAACATGTAGCATAAAATACGTCCCTACAGCAATGGACATACTTTTTGAATGCTCGCACATTACAAGCACTGACCCTTAAGTCAAATCTAAGATCGATTCCTTTTTTTTTTTTTTGCATTTATTTATTTTATAAAAGTGTGAAACTGAAACGTTGACAGAGGCTGGCATAAGGGAATGTTGTGTTGGAATATGTTTTATGTGTCTATCCTGTAATTTCCCTGCCAAGTCTCTTAGATTTCTTACAGCAGGCAGTTTGTTTCAACCTGTTTCAAACAGTTTTTTTTTTATATCTCAAACACAATCATAGCAGTGGTTTGATATTAGAGGCATCTATCATCTTGAATACACGCAATACCAAAACTCCCGCTTTCAGAAGATTTTCAAAGTCACATACAGACGTATCATTTTGTTTTCCAGCCCCTAAGTGTTTGGAGATTCACAGTGAGTTGAGCAACTGGATTAGTAAGAGCAGCATGGGAAATCTCCAGCCCTTCAGAAATATTGTTAATTCATGTAATGGGTCAAAGGCAACACAAACAACCGACTGAGTCCTCTTTTCTGTCTCAAGCCTTCAGAACGTTCTCCAGCCGGTCAACAGCAGTATCTAGGATAAAGCGATATAACTGAGCGGAGGCAACACCTTTACATTCACATTATCACTCTAATTCTTACAGTAGTTTGTCCATGGTTATACTGTTAAACCCAAACCGTGTGATGGGGATAATACATGGAGAGAGGACTGGTTGATGTCTCCATTCATTCCTCCGTCTTAGATTTTTCTTTTTTTTTTCTCCAGGTCTCCAGATCCTTGGCTTGTTAGAAGCTCACCAAGGCGTAGACCATACTTTCAGCGGGAAATAGAACATGGCAACAGACGAGGAAATAGAGAGAGAACAGTGATGTGCTGCAGCAATGCTTGTTTTTCTTTGCAACTTCACAAGTTCATGCAACAGTGGGCAAATCTCATCACTTCAGCTACCAGTGCACTGCAAAGACAGCCCTATACTAGAAAGAAGTTAACAGTCTAAAATATAACAGAATTGTCTTGTACAAGGCAAATGATATCAGCCCAGTTTTGCTTGGCTGGATTTCTTAAAACTAGAGAAAAAGTCCATGCCACTGAAAGACTGTACATACATATTACAAGCAACAAAATCACAGTTATTTAAGTTGATATTCTTAAATTCAAACTGATTACACTCTGAAGTTAAGGAATACAATTTTGTTCAGCTGATATTTTGAAAACCATTGTTTTAGCTTCTTACTGCTTAAATCTAGCTCAATATTAGCTGGAATATCTTATTAATGGTCCAGTGTGCAAGATTTAGGGGGATTTAGGATGCTCTAATTGCAGAAATGGAACATAATGTTCATGATTATGTTTTCACATGAAAGTATAATCACATCAAAGAATCAAACCATTTATATCTATAGATGATCACTGTTCACTGTGCCATCTTTCCACAGGGCTTCCTCTTCTTCTTTTTTTCCATTTTTTTAGTGCTAAGATACAATTAAGTCACTGACTATATTTGAGTGTGGACCAGAATTAATATCCCCTTACCTTAAAAGCCCAGAACAGACAAATGAAACACTGGCTCCAATGAAGGCTGTTGTGTTTTTTTTGTGGCATATGTAAGTGAGCGTGGGAGGGTATTCACTTGGTTGCAGTTTCCAACTTTACCACTAGACATCACTAAATGTCACACACTGAACCTTGTCAGAATGAAGTAGATACATTTTTTTCAAATGAGATGATTGAAATTCCCTTTTTGCAGCATGCGGTTCAAAGTGTAAACTTACCTGTAGAGATAATAGAAGAAGGAGAGCAGATAAAATCCCATCTTACACCAGGACTCTTTCTGACAGTAATTGAGGATGTCTGCATTCATCACACTGACTGGATCATACATGACCTCTGACCCATCCCTTGGCCGATGAAAAAACCTGAAAGAATGGAGAAATTGGGTTCACTCACACTCACCCACCGGAGTGACAACCCTGTCAGCAGACATCTGCTATGGGACACTACATACCTCCACAGATGGTAGAAGAGCAGCGGAATATTTAGGCCGAGTGTGACCCACTCTCCAGCGCACATGAACATCAGGCAGAAGAGCCCGTGGATAGAGTACTCTGGTACCACCAACTGCAGCGAACAGACACGAGGAGTGATGTTATACGCCTGCAACTTACTGACACCTCAGAAATGCAACTATAAATGCTGCAGCAGTTGCTCAGGAAAAACCGAAACACTTTCATGTTGTGATGAAGCTACTGCGCCTGAATCACACTAAAGCAAACACCTTTCACACAGAAGGCGTTAATGTTACTCATATCTCGCAGCTATTAACAGTGAAAATATACTTTCAGACATATATTCAATGATTTTAACATTAACATTAACTTAATGTAGTTAATTTTGTCAATGTTGCATAGCTTTTTCAGGTTGCCAATCAAAGCTTCATAGGCTGAATTCAAGCGACTATATTCAACCCAGCAGCCAGACAAAAATGTTGCATTTCTGCAAACCACAGATATGTGTAATCTCAGCTTTTTTGAACCAAAGATACGTTTCATTCTTCAATCTTTCAAACATAGGTCCGTTGAGGAAACCAGACAGACAGGCCCTGTTCTGACCAGGGATCTAACCCATAACCTGAGCCACTTCCCCACCCCATATACTTTTCAGCTGAGACTGTTTTTACTTAACTAGATAAAGTGATAGAAATGATTGTGTAATGTTAGCTTACTGCCTGCAAGCTAATGGCTGACAAAGAGGCAAAATATTTACCCAGCAACAAACATCAGTGTCCAGATTTGGACACTTTTTAGCGGAGCATCCTGTTGAATTTTTTTACTTATCTACTGAGCTGCTGCTCATAACTCACCTCATCATTCTTGACCAGGGCTTAGTTACAATAAACACAAAGTGTACAGTAGTGGTGTAGGTTATGTGTTTTGATGTGACTTTAATTTAAGCAGATAATCCTCCTTTAAAAGCAGTAGTGTTTTAGCATTTTGCCACGTCTTTGCAGACTTTTTATGTATTAACCTAAGCCCCAGCATCTCTCTCAAACCGCAACCAAGTGCTGTCAGTGCCTAACGATAATCATAAAAAGTTTAATGATGCTGTCCTAACAACCATCTGATATTTTAAATCACCAAAAGTGCCATTAAAACACTATAACTTTGATATACACCCATCTAGAAGTGCTGATATGAAATGTTTTTTTGGTTCAGAAATGTTGACATATTGCGTTTCCTTTGGTTGCAATGTGACAGATACTATATGTCCTTTCTGACTGGTTAGGGTAAAATAACATTCAGGTATGATTGGCATAGATACTATTTCAGACAAATGAAATGAAAAAAAACAAACAATTTAGTGTTGCTAGTCAGACTACATTTCTTTTTCTGCAGCAGTTAAAGGTGAATGAAATATTTGCACTACAGAAAAGATATTGATGACGGTGAGAAAGAACTAGGCACTTACATTATCGCAAATAAAATACTGAGTAAATCCTTAATGATCACCTTTTGCCCTTGTGAACTAAATAGACATTATCTGCATGCATTATCAACTACATTAGTGATCATTCCCAACCCATGCATGTTCAAAATAGCCACCCAAACAAATCCAATTTCAGGGACATGGTGTTTTATTCTAAAAGCCTTAAAACATGAAAAAACACACCTGTGTCAGTTCTATTTTCCTGTCGCTGTGATGGTGGACTGCGCAGACACATGTGAAATGAATCGGTATGCGTCATGGCTCTAACAACGATTACAGAGGCAAATGGTCGTGGTGGACTGAAGCCCCCTGTTAGTCACGCACCAGCAGCAGGTGAAAAACAACTATTACTCACCCTGCGAAGCAGGTTGCAGATTCTTTCAATATTCAGAATCCTTTCCCTCTGTGAAGTGAATATAAAGAAAGTCTGTGAATATCCTTTTAACACCTGTAAATAAAACATGAAGGTTTAAGAAATCAAGAAATCCCCCCATATTAGCATGTAGATTTCAGAGAGTTCAGGTTTAAAGGCTCATATCAGAGGAATGTGACACGTTTAAAATGCAAAAACTAGACGTAGAACAGATAAATGGGTCAGCAGTGACATGATGCTAATATTATTAGCCCAAAAATCAGTGACAATGAAACGGCCATAAACTTGATTTTTTTGAGTAAATGACAAATGTGTTGGTCTCATGTCATTCAACCACAAAAGATGTGAAATAGTAAATATTTTATCCACCTATAGTATATGAAAGTGTCATCATATAAATATTACTACATAGTTAAATATCACATGAATATAGATACGTAAGTTTAATTATTTGGTATAAAGTTTTTACAGTTACGCCATGTTGTAATTTTTTGCCATCAGCTCCCAAACATTCTGTCAAAATAAATTAAAACCAAAAAAAAAGAGCATCACGTCATTGACTCTTTTATCTTGAGCTCTTGATTTATTTTTCAGTACATATTGTTTATTAATTATTCATAAACCTTGGAAAAGCGTGAAAGGGTCAGACTGTCAGACAAGTATATTTTGATTTATTTGTCTGATTTTATTGGAGTTATTTGAGTTTTTGTAAAGACTCACTGACCACACTAAACAGTACAAACAGAACTGTATAGTACACAGCATTTGAAATAATAAACAAATTGATGTATCCTTTTTTTCTTCATCCTATTAACTGAACTACTTTGAGTCTCCTGTGAACCATACGAGAAAACTCAATTATCAGCTGTAGAAATGAAAGCCATCCATCTTCTGCTGCATCTACAAAAACCACAGCCAGTGATGTCTAAAGATGCTGTTTTTAGTGCTTATTGACTGGTTAGTAAAGCGAAGGTGAAATGTTGCTGCAGTTTACTGACCTGGTTTAATAATCCTCCATCACGAGACAGTCAGATAATTAACAGAGGCGCTGTTGATTTGTTTTCTTTGTGCTACTCTTGATGTTTATTTGTTCTGTATTTCTGAAGCCCTAGCTGGAAAGACTCCTTTTATGAAATACTGAGGCGTATATCTGAGTTACGGTATGCTAGCGCCGAGTATTGAGGCTCTTGTGATGTCTGTTCCCTTTAGCCGGAGCCACAGGCAGCACGTTTGAGCATTTATGAATTTATGAACTCCCCTGGTAACCTCAAAGTGGCTGTTGCCCTGAATCTACAGCATCCAGCCTCCAAACCAGACACTGGCTGTTCAGACTTTCTGTTTATTTTCTTTTTCGCTTGCTTTGTGTGTGCAACATCCTTCTGCCTTCTTCTACAAGCTTATATTTGTAAACAGTGCAGGGAAGTCCCATTACACGCTGTAACTGTGCATACATATACATTATAGTCCTGCAGTAAGTCTGAAAAATCTCTAGTCTCCCTAAGGTGCCCTAATTTGTGTCAGGTCATCTAAATCACTGTGAATTTTTAATTGCTCTAACAAGGGAAACATTGCTAATGACAGGCTCTTAGAGTAGAAACGCATAACGAAGTCATTGATTTCAGTGATGAACAGCTTTACAAACTTAATTCCACTGACATTAAAGAATGCCTGAAAGAAATGTCAAGAGCATCTTTCATTTTTCCGTGCATGGTAGTTTGTTTTTTTATAGGCAGAGGAATAACACTACAGCCACTAGACGTACTGTACCACTAATACTTCACGAGGTGATTCACCTTTTAAGATACTTCAGGAGGAATTAGTGCTGTACTTTCTCAACAAGCCATCCGTAAGGTTGTATAAAATGGCTTTGTCACCAAGTGAAAGTGTATAAATAAGCATGCTCTCCTCCATTTTGTTCTCCTGTACTTTCATGTTCACTGACAAATATTTGCCGCCTTTGTTTTCTGTAGACATCACTAGCAGCTCTCTTCTAACATCAGACATAATTGCTGTTTATTTTCCACGGCTGCTGCCATGTGAGGCTTCTGTTTGTGCAGTTTACTGACTTTGGCCAAGACTGGCAGAACTGCATCCTGGGAGAGAGTGATATTTAAAGTCCCCATGAAGTAATCAGTAAGTCAGTAAGTCTCTTTACATATGTATCTACCGTATACGCCAAGTTGTTTTTGTAGATTATTTTGATCATATTTTAGACTTTGTCATTTCCTGGAAAACAATTAAGAACATTTTCGATGACGTGTCCTGCCCCCATGGCTACAAATTCAGCGTCGTAGTCGAGACCACCTAAACCGAGACCAATTCATGACCAAGTCCGAGTGTATGGAGACCAAGGCCAAAATCGAGACGGAGACGAGACCAGATCAGGTGCACAGCAAAGGCATTATAACAACCAAGTGTTTCAAGTAGTTACGCAATAATGTGATTGATATGGTATGATTTGGCCAATCCAGTTAATTTCCAACCATAATACTACAATCTTCTATAGTTTTCTTCTGGTTCGTCTCCAAAAAGTTCAAATTAGAGATGAGTCAAATTATTGGTTGCATTTGAAGCACGAGGTTTTACATTAAATCACATTAATGATAGTGAAAGTTAGTGATATCCCTGCAGTTGTGGTGTTGACCCGTCTTGACCTGAAATCCAGAGTCCTCTCTCTCTGAGACTGAGACAAGACGAGACCAAGACCTTTAAAAAGTTGTCCCGAGATCGGTCTCAAGAGTCAAGACAGAACCTTTCAGTTACAGGTCGTCAACATAGACTGTGTAACAGAAGTGGACCCGTTGGTTCTTGAACTCCCGTTTCAAAGTCTACATCTTGCATTTTGGTCATCACCGTCTTGGCTTTTTGGAGCCAGAAGTGACCGTATTTGGACTAACATTAACTTACTGAAACAGTAAAATGATAAACTTCATGTAAGATTTGCAAAACAAAATAATTTGATGGTCATGTGTAATGTGATGTAGTGTAAATCATGAACAGCATAGTTGGTCTGGCAGGATAAAAACCAAATGGGTTTTATTCAGTAAGCATTGTCGGACATGGCAGTTGTAAAACCTTCTATTCACCCTAAAATCTAATTAATAGAGTAATAATTTACAAAGGACCATGAGTAGACTATTTAGAAGGTCCAAATAACGCAAATGAGACCTGGAAAAAAAATATTGGCTTCGTATTTCTTGAAAGAAAGGCCTTTACAGAATTACACTTAAAGATACTCCATCACATTAGCTTTCAACCTGCAGGTGTTACCCCTTTGTTGTCAGTGGGAAACCATTTGGTTGTTATGGGTCATTGGAGGAGTTGACCAGTCAGGGCAGGCTGGGATTTTCAGAGGGTTTTTACACTTAAATATGCCAAAACAAATAACACGTTTCACAAGGACACTGATGCTTGTATGAGATTTTTTCACAGAAATGTTAAACTGTCTTTGTCTGACACAATGACTCGATCTGAATATTCACGGCAGTATTATTTAGTATTAATTACAGTGCTGCTGCATTTGATTAAAATGGTATTTTACAGGGGTTGCAGTTATTGTGTCCACCCCCTGTAGCTGGCGTGCCTCCACACTCCCACAGTCTGTTTTCACAGTTTCCTCTCCCACTCCTCATCACTCTCACTTTGCAGTTCATAATAGAGCTAGAACACTAGCAAACTTGTGAAACAGACATTCACAGCTGCTGTTAGATTGCTAAATGAATAATGACACACATTATTAGATGGATAACAATATTTCATGATTTCATGTATAATTCATGTATAAGTGCGTGCTGTATGTTGCACATTGCAGTGTAACGTAAGCAACTGCACTCTATGAACTTATTCCTACCTTCTCGAAAGTGTAACTAGAGGAAATGAGTTTGTCGTTGTTACAGTAAAGTTAAATTATATCTGAACTTTTATTGTGGAGGCAGCATGGTGTCTCATTGCTTAAATAGCAGCCTAATTTGCATCAATCTCTTTAAATGATTGAGCCAACGAGCCGATGCTTGTGTAAAAGGTTGATTGCTTCAATCTGCATACAAATGAATGTTAAAGGAAACACGGTGGAGGTGCTACTGCTGCTGTTTGTGGACGCAGTCTGCACCGTGGATTCCTCATAAGACTGTGATTCATCGTACGACTGTTTAGTACATTTGTAATAATGACCGATAAATTAAGGCTCAGTTTTTGAAGTGAATCCTCCATTAATTTCAAGATGTTTTTTATGAATCTTGCACGCAGATGTGAGGGGTTTCTCTGTTGGCTTGCGTGGGTTTGACCGTTTCTCCTAAAAGAAATGAAACAGCAGGGTTCTTACCGCTCTGGTGGGATTGCTCTGATCAATAGGGTTTTTGAAGTCTGTGCGCAGCTCATCAAAAGCAATGATCTGAAAAACAATGCATGTGAGAGTTTTACCTCCAATGAATACACTGTTGAGTAATATATCATGCAAATAGCGTGATAGATTAGCATATAGCATAGCATAGCTTATAGATATAGCATACAAATTTAATAATGTATCTCTGCACACACTCTGCCTTTACAGACCTTTAATCGTCTTACATCTGAGCTCCTCTCTTGTGCAATATTGATCATACTCCAGTGTTTTTCATGCATTTCATTCTGTTCAGTGAAGCTACGTGTATGTGATGCAGCTACAGACACAATGTTCATGCCACTTGATGATGTAAAGTAGTATTATTTCTGTCAGTTTTCTCCTTTATCTTCCTTCCCTCATGAAACTCTTTTAGTCCGTTAATGATAGTGTTTGTGCACAGATCTATTATAAATGTATGTTTGTGTGTTCTCGATGTCACATGTATATGTGTAGACGTGTGCCTGTGGTTCACTCTGCATAACTCTAGTGACAGGTGGGTGAATATAGGATGCTATCAATCTTAACTGTCTTTCTATCTTTTACTAAAATGATTGATACATCCTTATAAATAGTGTATTCTATATTATTTTATGAAATATGTTCCCTGGAGAATGCCATTTTTACTGTTTTTTAAATTTTCATTCTGTCTGTTTTAGCACTGAGGTTGCTGGAGCACTGAGTATTGTATTGTCTTGTATATTATTGTCTTATGTCAATTGTAAAATGTGTGTCATGATGGATGCCTTTTATTAACTACAAACCATGTCTATCTGCGGGTACAAATACAATAACCCGAACCTGAACTTTTCAAGCCCCATGGAGGGTTTTTAGGCATTTCTCCTTCACATTCCCTTGTAAATATTATATTGTGTCTTTGTCTAATTCTTTTCAAAGTGTAAATAAAACCAAATCAAAAATGAAACAGTACATTACTACATAGCATCATGCACAGTGTTACCATTCAGGTGCCCACATCGTCTCTGCTACACAAATTCTGATTAATATTCTCCCCTTGTGCACAAATATGATTTTTCTGATTTCTATCTTATCATGAATCAGTGATCAGTCTTCATTTCTTTAACATGCACAATAATGTTCACATTAGAAACTGGGATACCCATGAGGACTCATAATTTTGTCAAAGGAGCCCATGATGTATGACGAACGCATATTTCTGGCAACAAAAGTAATCAGTACACATTGAGAATTACATCTCGGAAAAGCCTGTTATATTAAAAATATAATTTAGGAGGATGTTTCCAGTTCATTCTGGGGGAAAAGAAACAAAAAGGAAACACATGTCTTTGTATCACAGAGGATGCAAAGACAAATGTCTTTACATCCTCTGTGAGGTGCATATAAATGATAAATTTATCACCAGCTTCCTGATTAATAGCTCTATAAACACTGCTATTTTTTGTTGGAGAGGCCACCTGCTGTGTCCATCATGAGTACGTTTATTGTGACAGGTTATTAAAAGACAGTAAAATGCAGACCCAGATAATTCCCAGATAAGTGAGCATTGGTATCTCAACAATGACTGACAAGAATCAAAAGTGTCAGTGCACGATTTCCCGTATGACTCTACGTATATGGCCTTCACTTGTCTCCTTTCACACATAGCTCTCTTGTAAACAGATGCAGTTTCCATGGTGATGTGGCGAACCCCTGAGTGAGCTCCATGGTTACTATAGCAGTGAAGGAACGATCTGATTGGACGAGCTCCGCATAGAATTGGGGTGCCGTACGAGTGGGCAGAGGCAGACAGGGGGAAGGGGTGAGGAAAATCAGAGTTTGATAAGCATTTCAATCACATGGTTGAGTGCTGAGCCAGACACACGCTGCCTTCTCCCCATCTTTTTCACACACAGACACACTGACTGACTCATACAGTATGTAGTCTCACCCACTTAGTCAATTGGTACATTAGTCATTTCAAGTCTTATATTCATAATGATGCATTTGTGTTTTACATTATTCACGCCTCCCTGGATGGATCGAATGTTAAAGGTGAAGGATCAGTGCTTTAGTGTTTGTTGAGTCTGTACTTGTGTAACCAGCAAACTGAGAACATTGGTCTCTGGTGATTTTTGTGCAAATTCCACTCAAAACGCTGCAGGCAAACAGATCCAGTCTGGTGGTAGGATTTATTATCGGGGTGTTTTTCCACCTCCTGTACTCATTACAGACAGTTTGCTGAAGCTGCCTGAACATCTTGTTTGAGGAGCTGTTTATTGTCAGTACTCTGGGATCACACAAATCTGCTTTTTTTGTCGGGCGTGGAAGAGTTAGACGAGCCCCAGTTCATTACACCAGCAATAAACCACCTTGTAACCAGGTCACTCAGAGGCACTGTGAGGAGGCAGATAAAAGAAAAATGAACATTTAAGTCTCTGTGTTTTATCTCCATCTCAAGTTTATTTCTCTAATTTCTGTGATTTTCTAATCACAGCTTGTTTAAAATTGGAGAGAACAAACAGTTTTTTGTCACTAACACTAACAAGTACAGTTTCACTGATTCTGAGGCTGAGATTTACAGTGAGCCTCAGCTGAAAGCAGCTCTGCAAAAAAAATGAAGGGATCACTCCAAATGTTCAGACCTGAACCCCGTTGAAAACCTCTGAACTGTGATCAAGGGGAAGATGGATGCTCACAAGGTATCAATCAAAGAGGTGATGTGATTGAAAATCAGGGCTATTCCACCAAATGTTGCTCTCTAGGTTAAAACATTTGTATTGTCTTGTTTAAAAATTATTATGAACTTGTTTTCTTTGCATTATTCAAGGTCTGAAAGCTGCTTTTTAAATAAACCTACAAACAAATGTAATATAATGACATATAAGGCACACATATTGACTTCCATACATACATGTACATATGGAGTGAAAACATGTATGTGCATATATATATATACACACCAACCACATATGAAACCTATAAATATTTTAATATAGTGACATATATGTGTAATCCTTTTAAAATACATTTTTATTTATTTTTAGATGTAATTTTACTATGGTTATTCCATATATGTTCTAGACATACATCTTCTTATATCTAGAGGATGTGTGATGATAATATATTGCCTTATAGGTAACATATATGCCAACTCCACTCTTGATATAGGTGCATAGATGCAATATTTTCCCTGCTATTATAAGGCTTAGACTAAGCACCACTTAAGCCAAATTCATGTAAAATCAATGTGGAGGTTGTCTCAAAGACACCTAAATTACTTTTCTGAGATCCAATTGATTTCTTTAGCATTTTTTTAAAGCTTTTAGTGTATTTTTATGTGCTTTTCCACATTTGTGTAGACAGATTTGACAAAATAATGGTTGAAAATGATGTGAAAAATGTAACATTTTCTTGGCCCACTTCTTCAAGAAAGTGTGGGAAAACACTAGTAACCAGACAGCATCTAAACCCTCTGAAACCCTAGAGAAAACCCTGTACTTGTCTTTTATTACATTTCCATGTGACTCTAAAAATGAATGTTTTTATTTGGGAGAAATGCTGTCAGTAGTTGCTAGAATAAACCAAAATGTTCATTTTGCTCAAACACAGACATACAAATTGCAAAACCAGCAGCCTCTTAATCCTTTCCAGATCTGTATCTGTGAGTGCGTTACCTCTTGAACACCTGAAACAGGTGCGTATTCTCCAGTAGTCCTGTCAGTGTTATGAGAATGTGTGTAGGAGGATGTATTTGTCTGCCTGTGTAGGAGAGAGCGTGGATGTTCACAGGCCCTGCGTGTGCCCGTTTTAGTTTTGTGTGTGTGCGCGCCACAGTTCCAGTGTGCACGGATCTACTCACCTGCCAAATGACAAAGAAGATGAGAGCAGCGCACAGCACCAAGGTGAGCATGTAGCAGAAGGCCGCAAAGGTGAACGCCATGGCTGTGCCAGCCAGCCTGACGACGAGATGGGTTGAGAGAGACAAAGGGAACTCTCCCCTGCTCTCTGCCACTCTCACTGCCTATTGCTCGCTCCTTGTTTTAGGTGAGGTTATCGTCTGTTTACCTCTGTGATGCACCTACAGTACGTATCGTCCAGGTAGGTAAAGCAGACAGTTTTAGTAAAATCAATAAGCCACTTCAGCTGTGGCTTCACTGCTTCCACTCATGCTCTGTCTTTGTCTGTTCTGGTATCTGACAGCGGGATGACCCCTTTTTTCCTTTTGATTTAGGAAGCACTTACAGTTTATGTCAGTCCGCAGCTGTTTGTTGGCCTGATGCTCCCCTTTTCAGACTCTGACAAGCAAAATGTCTGTCTCCTCCTCCTCCCTGTAGTTTCTCTTTAGACAAAACCTACACATTTCTACCGTGGTAACACAACCACAAACTGTCCGAGTGACACGCTCACAAGAGAAGCACAGGATTCTTCTTCTACAAGCACAGCGCTGTATCGTGACTAAAAACAGTAAGGATTATTGTCTATGATGGTTATGGCTTGTGATAGTTGAGTTGTTTGTTGTATGGCTTTCAGTTCATCTGTTGCTCTAAATCAAGAACATTAATGACGCATAACTCAAATCCAATACGTTTACAAACAACAGTTGGTTGATTAGCTGTGAGTTACTTTTTTACAGGAGACAGTTTCTTGGTATCTTACTTTATTTTATTACTAAACTGTTGAAAAACGATTTACCTCCACATAAATCTAGTCCTTTTCTGAAGTTAAAAGGTATTGCTTGTTAGATTAAAAAAATGCACATTGAACAGTTATTTTCATTACTTGATGCTGCTTTTTTGTTGTTGTCTTTCTTTGCAAATTAAAAAGGTGAGCAGAAGATCAGTGAGGCAGCAAAAATGGTAATCAAATTACAAACCAAATGGCTATTTAACATTACAGTTCCACAGTCGTAAAGCAAGAGGATTTACAGAAACAAGAGAAGATATACAGTACGATACTGACGACTGCTTCACGGGTCAATATATTGACTGATCTTAATATCGGGTAGAGAATACCTGTGTCTGGTTGGAGACGTATCTGCCACTGAACAGTCCACTCTTTCCTCGTCTCTGTCAGTTTGAGTCGACACCATGTCAGAAAGCTCTGCTCTGCATCTTTCTCTCAGACGCATCCCTCAGCTTTGTCCCCCAAAAAAAACCAAAAATTAGAGTTGCCTGTGTGCAGGGTAAAAACATTAGTCTAAAAAAAGGAGCATGAGGAAAATTTGAGCAGAAACACGCAGAATAATCTACATGTTGCACATTTGTTCTGATCTGTTGAAATCTCTGCAGCCCTCAGGAGCCAGAAGTTAATTACTCCACCTTTCTTTTGTCTCCTTATTCTCATTTACCCTTTCTTTCTTTCAGACCTGAATTTGTTTCCTGAGTCTGCTGTCGCTGTCTGCCTCTTCCTCTAATTCTTAGACTGCGAGAGAAATATTTGTATCACGCTTGATGTTACACCGGTCGACCAATAGCGCGGCTGTGTCTGCCTCCCTCTCTTCCTCTCTCCTCCTCTCTGTCTGTCAGTCTCCCTCTCTCTTGCATTTATACATTTCCATAATCCCCTGTTCCCCAGAGACTGATGAGGGGGCAGGGCAGGCTGCAAATGTTTTCCCTTTTGTCTGCTTCTCTCACTGTTTCGCTCACTCGTTCCCCCCCCCCCAAAGCTTTTAGTAATCTGTCATTTTATGAAATTAAAATCTGTTTCTTTGATGGTGCTGCTCTCAATCACTTGTCATTTGTTTCACTTCCACATGTTTTTGTTCTAATTTATTTTTCACCTCATCTCATGATTATGGTGCTAGAGTCGCATGTATGATCTTCATTCTTTTTAAATATCTACATGTTGATTTTTACTTCACCTACATTAATGTTTGTACAGTACTGACTTGGTATGAACCGTGTAACTCAAACGTCAATACATTACATTGATGTTTGAGTTTATTTATATTAAGTACATGATTGTTGTTAATGCTCATTATGTACGGTGTACGAGTTCAAGGTTCTTTATTTGTTACATACGACTATAACACACAGTGCAGATTTCCACAGCTTTCATGAACAAACTCTAAGAGTTGAATGTATTTTCATTGACACATTTCACAGTTTGTGAGGATCAACACATACTAGAGGTCTAGTGGATTGTTAAAGACCGATATAATAAAAACAGGAGCAGGAAAAAGCAATTAATCAGCCGACATCATCCGCACCAAAAATTTGACACTGAAAATGCATTATGCATGTCTGAAATTAATCTTTCACATTATTAGAAACTAGATAACTCTGGAACTGAACATCAAACTAACCATAAAAAAAAACCTAGATGGGAGCAATTTTTATTTTTTGAGCCATTATTTTCTCTCAAAGTCAGCTTTTCCAGTTGAGAAGCCTAATATTTTCCATCGACCACTGTCGGTACCAACTTCTGCTGATACCGAGTTTATAAAATGTCCTGTCGGTGCAGATTAATCGGTCACACAAACCACATTTGTAAAAACATACATTTTCACCTTCTTGTTGTGACGTTAATTCTCTGTGCTTTTAAATGTATTGAATCCAGATAGTGGGATTCACATTGTGCTTTTTGTTTGACTTACAACACCTCAACACACCGACAACAAATCATCAGCTTCAGCAAAGTTGGGAAATGGAACTTAAAATATTTAACAGTGACTTAAAAAAGTTATTAATTAGGTTAATGGTCCACCATAGAAACAAGACATCCGTGCATCAACTTTCCTTTCCTTTCATTTTGAGTTGTATAGGATGCTTTGTCATGAAAAAACACATCTTTGTCCCAGTGCAGAGCAGTGGATCGATGGTTTTCAGTGATCTGGGTTAGAGTGGAAGCCAGTGGAAGTCAATGGTCTATTTAGATTTGCTGTGTTGTCACTGCTTGGGGATTTCCTGCAGTCTGGTCAAACTGTGTCGAGGTGTTATTTTTAATATAAATGTGTTTCCACATCGCGTTAGTTTTAGGTTAGGTTGTTAAATTGCCAAACCCAGAACATAAAAGTTCATAAGTTGGAAGTTAGATGCTACAGGTGCTGATGCATGGCAGGCAGCTCTGATCTGACTGGTTTTGGCTCTATCTTCAGCCACTAATGTAACCTCACATGGGAGAGTTTGGATCAAAACCATGAAACCAAGGCCAAGAAGGTTAGTCTTCTGGCCCCTAAAGTCAACACTGTTAGTTTGCTCTGATTAAGATCATTAAATCAGTAATTTATTTAAACTACTAAGCATTGCAAAATCTCTGTAATTAACCTGCAAAACGCTCTTTAAGTCTTCTGCACCCATGATGGAGTTTTGCTATGCACACAATTATCTTAAAAACTAAATCATAAATTGTCTTTTAAAACGGAGGAGGATGGTTTTGTCTTCTGATGTCCTATAACCCATAAACTACGTAGCTTTGCTTGTTGAATCATTGTTGACTTCAGGCTGCCCTCTAGTGGTGAGAACGACAACCTGCAGCCCCTCATGTGCATCCACACTGCACAGGCGTGACATTACACCTTGTGTTACATGAAACTCCATAATACAGATAGAGAACACATTCCTGATGTCGGCTGTCTAGTTACAACAACATCCTCAACATGAGTTTCAATTCAGTCAAAAGACTCAAATGCAGATTCTGCTGTAAATACCGCAAGTGTTTAAAGCCTTTATTAATTTAACATCAGGCTTCTTAAACGGAAACAATGACGGTGAGGGAAAACAATGGCTCTAAAAATAAAAATTGCTCCCATCTAGGATTTTTATGGTTAGTTTGATGTTCAGTTACACATTTATTTATTACCTTGACTTAGATGCTCAATTCAAAAATTATCTGGTTTATGATAAAGTCACAGATTAATTTCAGACATGCATAATGCAAATGTTATGAGGAAAAGGACCCAGAATCTGATTTCAACTCAGTGTTTGGTTTTGAAAATATAAAGACTTTTATGCATCACATTGATTCTCCATCGTTGTAACAACAAAACTTAAAATTAATTAATTGCATTAAATTTTGTGAAACTTCAAAGGGTATTAGTTTGTGGCATAAACAAATTATCCAATTTGACATCTTCTTTTTCTAAATGGTCACATTTTTATACTTATATTTTTGTAATTGTACACCTAGTCTAGGTTGACTATAAATGTTTTCTTCATGTCTTTGTCTACTTTGACTCTGACGAAGAAGACACATCGAGAAAAGGCTGTAAATGAATCCGTTTGCTGTTTTGTTCTCTGGAGGTTCTCTGAAGCACCACATTCACATGACTTTTTGCTGGAATATGCATGGAGAGCCCTGTTTTTTTTCAAAGCGATTTAGCTTGGGTTCAAGTCTGAACGCAGATGATGAGAGTATTTTAATTGATGCATCACTGCTAATGAAAACTGACAGTTTTAAAATTGACCACAAGGTGGAGACACGAATGAGGCAGAGGCAGCAACAGATGGTCTCATTAGATGTTTAAGCCTCAATTGATTTACAAATGACCCCCAAAACTGAATTGTAAATTCCTTCGAGGGCTTTTCAGGCAAACATGACTTGAATCTGAAGGAGATTTAGCATTCGTCAGATGAAGAAAGTGTTGTTATATAACAATGAGGTCACTTATAAATGTATACAGGCTGGGCTGTAACTCATTAACGCCTGTCACATGAAAGCCTGGTCACAGCCAAATCTATTTCACTGAGCAGCTGAGCACAGTGTTTAGTGAAATATTACAGCAATTACTGAATATCAAGTGTACAGAGGGGTGGAAGTCATCAGCAGTGGTACCAGCGAACTACAGGAGCATGACTGGATCAATGTAATGTCTCCCAACCTGCTGCCCTTTGGGTCTTTGTAATGAAATGTTATTCTCACAGAGGTATTGATTTTCCAAATGATAAAAAAGCATAAGGTAAGAGTCACCCCTAGGGCGCAGTATGAAGACATTAAAATCTATCGCATTCGTTTCAGTTTACAGCCCCTCATTAACAGTTTTACGTCACACAGCTTTGTGTCTGACAGGATACAGTTTGTCCCTCACAGCTCAGTGTTAAGTCACTGTGACACAGTGGGTTTATCAGGATGATGCATTCAGTGACTGATCTAAATGTCACGGAAACATCTGCAAAACCTACTCAACCAAAAGCTCATTGACAGTGTTTTCAGTTCATTATCATTGTTCTGTTGTAGCAAAGAAAGTCAATCAAGAAATAAAGGCAACAAAGTGACACAATATTATCCAGTCAGTGTAATTTTTTTTTATTTTAAATATTTATAACTTTTTGGTTCATTTTGTTGATTATTTTGTTCATTTTTTTTATTTTGTTGATTGTTTTCTTCATTTTTCTATTTTGTTTTTGATCATTTGTGTTCAATTTACTGAATATTTTGTTCATTTTTGTGTATATTTCTGATCAGTTTTGTTAACTCTTGTTGATGTTGTTGATTATTTTGATAATTTTTGTTCATTTTGTTGATTTTTCTTCATTTTAGTTGATTATTATGTTCATTTTTGTTCATTTTTTTGATTATTTTATTCATTTTGTTGATTTAGTTCTTATTGTGTGGTGTATGCACTGTTCACAAGATTTACATAAATGACAAAAATAGTATACTATAGTATAGTATAATAAATGAATGCAATGCACAGAAACCATGTGTTAAACATTCTGTTTTACAGAAGCAACTTTTTCAATAATCAAAGCATCATTGAACTTTCACTTCTAAACTTTTCAAATATGATTTAATAAAAAGTAACAAACTCAGGTGGAAATTCAAAATGACTCAAAAGAGTAACTTTAACATAAAATAATTCAATTTTCTTACTCAGTATTATATTGTTAGATTTGGATTTTTCTACTGAAATTGAACTATCCCATGATTAGTTTATTACAAGCAAAAAACAGCTCAACATGATGACAACTATAAAGAGATGCTTAGCATCCATGGATACACTGTAGCTATGACGTTACCATAGCAACAAAAACTACTTCAGCAAGGATGCTTTTAGCCTCCAACAGATATCAAACGTTTTGTGCCCTGTAACTTCACTTAACACAAATTTTGAATGAAATGAATGTGAAAAAATCTCCTGTGCATTTATTGGCCTAATAAATAAGCATGAGATCAAGTACATTTGCAGAGAACCAATTGTACAAAGACTGTAGCAGATGTGATGCAACATTATTGCAATTTATGTTTAACAAGAAATTATTTCAACAACCTGTCTTTAAGAAGAACCTCCTGACAACAAACACCATCTGAGTGAACGTCATAGGCTCAACTAAAAAAAAGGTGTTTTCAGAAAATGTCACTCTGTTACCAAACTAGAATAAAAAAAGAGGTGAATTTTGGATTTGCTTTTTAAAGGTTATTTGAGGAATGTAGAAACGTTTAAGTTAATGTCTGTATGTCATCAGAAATATGTGCAAAAGGTAGCTGCCACGGTTATATTGCTGTCTTCATTCTCTGAAATGTACATCAGGATATAACTTAAATGTTGCTGTCTCCTTACATAAGACATGAAGGTCAGGGTCAATTTAACACCACTAGAGCAAACAGAAGTGTACTAGTGCCTCAGAGCAGAGGAAGGAGGGTTTGAACAGAGGTGATATATGGCTTAAGGACAAACAGAAGGAGACAGAATTTTCTTTATTTTTTTCACAGGGTAAAACAGAACGCAGCAATGAGCCGGAGTTGATTGTCAGAGTAAATGCAAAAATGCAAATGGAGCCACAGCTGTTTTGGAGCACAACCCACAAAAGGCTCCTGGCATCAACACAGTGAATTTATCTCATTTTACAGTGGAAAATTGTCACCCAGTTTACAACACTTTTT
Source organism: Coranthus polyacanthus (assembly GCA_037367275.1). Classification (NCBI taxonomy): domain Eukaryota; kingdom Metazoa; phylum Chordata; class Actinopteri; order Kurtiformes; family Apogonidae; genus Coranthus; species Coranthus polyacanthus. The sequence continues at coordinate 8,912,289 of JAPQRN010000007.1, forward strand.
TAACTTTCACACTTTTGTGAAAATGCAGAAAATATCCTGTATAACAACAAATGACAAGCTGACCTGATCTGATAAGATGAGGGTGAAGTTGCTCATTATATGATGATTTAAAGACAAAACTACTTCATAAAATGAGATCCTATACTTGAATTATAATACTTTAATTATTATTACTATTAATAATCAAGTCTTGTGTTTGGGAAGGGAACCTTTTATGTGGCTGCATCGGACAGAAGAAACAGTCTTTTATTTGCATTGTACTGCATCTGCTCATGTTTATCTGACAAATGTATCATCATGGCAACATCGTGCTTTTTGGTGTCTTGTCCATGTCAGTCGGCCACTTGTATGTGCATGACATGTTAAAAAACTACCTACGTTCCCAGAGACTTTCGCACACTCTCACACATACTAATAAAAAAAAAATCTATTTGCCTTACAGATACCTTTGTTTTCTCGTGGATGAGGTTGGAAACAATTCTATATTTGTCATATTTTCAGCTACAGTTGTTTTGTTTTTTATTGACCGTGGTCAGAGGAGCTGTCCAAGGTGCTGAAACATGAAGGACGAACAGTATAATTTTTACACAACTGACTTGTGAGAGACATGTTTAAAATGTAAACCCTTTATGTACGTTTTTTTTTACTTCTGTCTTAAACACAACTGTCCATGAATTTACAGACACCACAATAAAACAAACTTGCAGTGGTAACATTTCATTACAATTCATTTCAACATCCCAGTTTCTTTTACAGCTCGGTCTTGAAATCTTTTCTCCCGTGACTGGAAAATAAACAAAAAGTTCCCTTCTTGAAGCACAACTCAAGTTCAGTGAGACAACTCATGTTTGGGATGTTTCATTACAGCAGCGGAATATTTTTAGAGTTTTCCTGCATGCAGGTATGTGTTTACATGTAGATACTGAGTTGTGATGAATAAATATCTTCCCCCTGGAGCCAACAGGTGGATGCTGTGGTGGAGGAAGGAGCTTAAAGAGCTGTCAGCGGCGTTGACATGTCAGAGGAATTCTTGCAGTTTAAATAGAGCGCCAAATTGAAGAGTGTGTGTGGAGAGAGAGGTGCAGCAGAGCAGCTCCAGCTGAGCTCGCAGGCGTCGCAACATTTTTCATATTCATCCAACTCAAATAAATAAACATACATGGAGAACATTTTACTGAAGCTAGGTTCCTTATAGGGGTGGGCAATATATCAAATTAATTAACTTAAATTGGAAAATTGAGATAAGTTCTTTGTCTGAAGGCTTTACTTGTGCAACAAAAAGTCAACATCCAACCTTGTTCGGATATATTAATTGTGCTGTGTGATGCTTTATTTTATTTGAAATAATTTGTATTTTTGTTTTATAAATAATGCACATCAACACCCTCATAAGTGCTGCTTTTTTGTTATTGTTGTTGTTTATTGATATTATACATATATGATGTATAGTTTTAGCAAAGAAAATGTTTGAATCATGTTTTGACTTGAGTTCACGTAGACAGTAAAAAAAAATATTAAAACCGTGAGTTGTCCATGACAATAAATAAACCCAAAACAAGAAAATGAACCTCACTTCCACTTTCACCAAACTCACACAGCGGAGTGTGTTCTTCTGTGAAGTGGTATTAACCTGCTGGTCTCTGTGGCTAATGGCGATGCTCCTGAACATAACTGTGCACACTTCGATCTTTAGCTTTCATTTAAATTATACCTCGCATAGGGTTTTACCCTGTAGTTATTGTTTATGAGACAATAAGTATACGTATATGTACTTGAAGGAACATCTGCATCAGTATCAGTGGTAACTTCACTGCTCTTTACCTACAGACTTACATATCACCACCTGCCTTTACGATGAATGAATCAGCTGCAATGGCGCTATTCACTGTTTCACAATACCTTCTGCTCTAATGAAAAGATAATGGGTTAGTTTTTCAGTTTTCAGTAAAAGTCACAGCGCTGTGTATATTTAGACCTGTAATTTAATCTAATTAACTGTGATTAAATGCACCTGTTCGTGTTTACTGACGTGGGAAGGACTATGAATCACTTGACACACTGTACATTTTTTCCTTTTCTTTATTTAACAGACCACTGTGTAGGTAGGGAACTTTTCAACTGATGTTAATGAGTAGTTATGGCTGTTTAAGTGATGTGATTGGTCAGTATGTCCACAGGTAATAAGGTTTTGACATGAATTTAAACTGATTTGCCCTAAAGGAGCAGAAACTTATGAGACTCTTCCACATTGTTTTGGGGTTTTCTAGTTCCTCTGGTGCTGTCTGCCCTCCAGATCTCAGTGTAATCTTTTTTATGTCTCTCTAAGGTTTACCATAATCTGTTCAGGGGGCATTCTACTGACTCCGCTCTATGATTTTTACAGGCAGTCATCCACCAGTATAAAATAAATTATCCAAATGAAAGCTATATTTCTAGTGCTGCGAGCAGTGTGCCTCAAAGTATGCCATCGTGGTTAGATGCCATTGTGTGGTAGATGCTGCAACAATGTCAGAGTTGACAACAACTGGATGATTTTGAATTAAGAGCTTTCCCTTCCCTAAAGACAAATAATTAGATTTTTCTTTTAGCATAACCCACAGGTCAAAATTGATTTTTTCCAACACTTTAGCTCAAGACACAGCCTGTACCTGAAAATGAATTGTTCAATAACAAAGACTGCGCCAAAACAGATGTGAATAGTTTATTAAATGACGATGAAGGGGGGTCAAGAGGATGGGATGAATATGAAGACAGAAAGAAGACGGATCCTCAGGTGTGGAGGAACTCCCAGAACAGGGGCTCGTCTCGAGAATGGGGTTGTACATACCTATAGGGAGACACAGGAAATTAGATTATGTCACACATTGCCTTGGTTCCTGAACCTAAGTCATAATACCTTTTCGACTTATCATTGTAGAAAATGCACTCCTGTTTACCAATACACTAATGACGCACATATCATATAATACATTAATGAGGTCTGTTCCATTCAAATGTCCCACAAACTGTTGCAGTGGGGCTTGAGGCAGCACATTAAAATGCTGCATGAGAGCAGGTTTATATATTAAGGTTACAATAACATGCATAATGCAGCATGTTACCATCAGGATTCAGTCAGGGCATTTTAACATTAGGATTCAGCTCATTGACTGAAAGGTAAATGTAAAGCTTAGCCTGAAATGTCCTACAATGTACAACAATGTTTGTTTGTTTTTTAAGGTGGCAGCCTGACATTTTTTTATCATCACATTTGGGCAAAAGGCCATCAGGATTGTGTCCATTAAGAATCTTAAAAGCAAGTTTTTGTCTATTTTTGATTGTGGTTTATAACGAGCATCCGGATTTTCAGGTCTGACTTTTTATTTGTGTATTTATATCAATAACGCGTTCCTGACATTATGTATTAATTTGCAACACAAACATTTATTTCGAGATACTTTTTGTAACCAACCAGACTACAATAAAAACAATCACCAACCCACAGCACAGACGTACAGACAACACCTGCAACTGTTTTTAAACGAATATCAGATGGTATGAGCTTTTACGTTGCAGCAGTTGATCACTGTTGATGACTCATGACAGTAATAAGTCAATTACGAGGATTTAGGAGTGAAATTGCCATTAATCCTGGACTCCTGATGCGCAGTCAGGAGGACCAGCCGTGCGTGTAGCGCTGTTTCTGAACGTCTCCTCCCCTGTTTCTGCAGTGTTACTGCTTTTCCTTCTCGCTCTTCGTCTCTTGTGCCAGTGCTGGCCACCGCAAGAGTAAGACAAGACTACCATTTGCATAGCACCACACTCCTCTTTCTTGTCTGCCACCATCCCTCTGCTTGATATCCATCTTGTCCTGATCCGTGTACTGTGTGGTTTGCGTCCTCTCAATCCTTCACCATTCATTCACGCCTACTCTCATGTGCAGTTCTCTTTGGCTCTTTGCGTTGTGCAGCTCAGACAGAGAAGGATGCATCTCCACTGTATACATTTCTCGGTTTAAAAAAAACACCTTCAAAGCCTCCTTCAAATTGACTGTTTCGAAGAATTTCTGACTGATACAAGCGGGACAGAGGACAGAGTCAGTAATTTAATTTATTATTTTACGCATCAACAATCGCACGTAGCCTGGAGAGGGTAAAGCTGAAAACGCGTTGGGTTCTTTGAAAATTACTTAGCTTTGCGGAAGGTGTCGCCGCGGTGGAGCAAGGGGCATTTGAGAAGAGGGACTAATCCGTCAGTGTTAAGTTTGCTGATGTAGAGTATCTGTCAGAAAAATAGCGAAGAAGCACCGTGGATAGCTACGCGTCATTTCCAAGACACCAGCGCAACAAGCCAACACCATTACACCAGTCTGCTGTGTGAATGGCACTCGGGGTGTCTGCCTCTGTTGAACTGGTGCAGGGTAGGCTCGGTGGGTCCAGGGTCCAGCTGAGATCCAAGGCTTTCTGTGAGTATCTGTGGGAGCACGGTGCGCACCAAATGGATCAGTGTTTGTCCCTCTTGCACTGAAGGGATAATCGTTTTTTGTTGCATGTGTAATGTCCAGTAATCTAGTTGCCTCGGAATCTATGTGTAACTAAACATTTTCAAACTGCCTCTAGTCTGCAACACTGATGTTTTGTGCTCAGTATTTTTTATTACAATTGCTAAATCTTCCGGTTTACGTGTCGCGCTTTTAATAAGCTCTTCAAAACTCTCTAATGTGGAATGATTTCCGGGCAGTTTTCATGGTGATTATAAAACTCTCTTTGCAATTCGCTAATTTCAGGTAACCTGTCTTTTTACAGAGCGATATGAAAGATAACTTCATCTCCTGAGGCCACAACTTCCACACTGAGCTGACTCACTGATAACTGCACCCAGGTGAGTAACGCAGTTTCTCACAAAATTAAAAATAGATTATGCATAAGTGCATATTTTAACATAAACCTGTTGTTGTATGCTTGTGCATTGTTTTACATCGTGCAAAGCAGTAGTTCATGTCATAATTGCTTACATTTTATTGATTTGTCCAACTGAAGGTGGATTTGATGTTTTCTGCTAATAGTCTGTCTCTATTTATGTTTACAAATTGTTTCATTTTCTTGTTTTTTGTTGTTTTTGTGACTTTTTATTCCCAAGATAGTACAAGAGACATTTATGAAGAGTCTGATTACAAATTAATACTGCCACCATCGAAAAAATAAAAAAAAACAACACCTTCTCTCTCATCATGACGGCTGCCTTGAAAGTGTGATTCATTATGTACAAGGTTTCACTTGCCAACCTGAAACCTCAGGATGAGGATTAAATCATCATCATTTTATTTGGGTCAGAGTTTTTTTTATTGCATTTTCTTGTTTTGGATCACTTACATGAGAAACCGCATGAAATGGAAAGGTTGAATCCTGCAGGGCTTGTGATTAGTTGATACCGAGTAAAGAATAAATGTTGGGCTTTTATTGCTATTGAAGAAAAAATGTTAAATCAGCGGTGGACAGATGGCAGAATGTGGTATTATTTTACTGGTGGAATGCCAAGTGTAGGTTTCATTAAGAGGCAATGAACAATCTTTAAAGATTTGCATTCATGAAATGGTCAAAGTAGAGACAAAAACTTTGAGTCTCTTGTAGTTGAACAAAAAAGTTTTCTTTTCTTGCTGGTACAGAAGCAGTTCATTAGGTAACCGTATCATAGCATCATTCTCTTATTGTACTAGGTTCAAGTAACGTGTTTTATTCCTGTATTCCCACCAGCTGGAGAGCTTTACCATAGAAACATCACCCACTCAATTTTTGTGCAAGATTGAAACACTATTTCATGCTGCACATGAAGCACACAGTCTTGTCTTCTTGGCTCTGATGCTATGGGCTTGTGATTCATCTCATATCTTGCTGATTTTAAAGCTTCTCTAATCAAATGGTCTCAGAAATGTTAATCGGAACAGAAAGACAACACAGGGAAAGGTCACAACCTTTCATTTATTTATGGTTCTTGCTGCTTGTTGCAGGAGGATTCGTTGTCCATGGTCCTGATCTCGATTACGTTTCACTAAATCAGATCAGCAGGCAGGTGTTTAGCTGTTGCTTAAAGCTGTTGTATTGTATAAATTACTAATACAGACAGTCTGTTGGCGGTTTATTTGTTTTCGTAACAAAAAAACGACAACAATAATTTTAGCATCTGTGCTGTGCCGCTTCACCCTGAAACATAGCTGTGATGCAAAACGTGCACTCTTGTTATGCAGGTCAGAGTGGAGATTGCAGTTTTTCTCTGCTGCATGTCAATGAGAGCATGTGCTGCTCATAAAGCATTGTCAAACCTCTTCTGCTGTAGGTAGGCAACCTATTTTTGAGATAGTCTTAAATATTAATTAGAAAGCACCACATTACATTCCTTGACATCTCCCACCCCTCCTCACTCTGTTTCACTGTTTTCACACTGATGCAGATGTTAATCCTCTGAGTAGCACTGAGGCTGTACTCTTTATTCAATCTGCTGACATGGCCCTGATGCTGGCAAGAAAACTATGAATTTATTTGAAGTTTTCCCCTGACATTGTGTAAATGGCTCACTTAAAGCGAATAAAGGTGTTTACTACCTCAAGCATTAAACATTACAGAGACCAGAGTTGAGAAAAAGCTGTACTTCCTGTAGAGACCAGGACTGTTTCTCCTTTAAAAAGCTCATAATATATTCAGAAATAGGTCTGTGCTGTAAAGAAAAGAAAGAGCAACTGCTCACCTCTCATCATCCTCATTGTTAGTGAAGATTATTTTTGGATTCCCATGTAACTCGACAGTCCGTACTGGACTGAGTCAGATTTTCCCTCCATACTACAGGTGCAGAGGGTAACATTTTTACTCCGGCTTTACACAAAATGGCCACACTATCTGTGGGAGTTTGATAGGATAGTTCAATGCCAGTGACTCAAGCATTAGTAAGTGCCAACATTTCTGGTTTTCGAAACTCAGCCAAACCTTTGGATCCCACATCATTTGGGTAGAAAATGAGCATGACTGTAAATAGTTGACTTGTGATGTCAAAGCCTTTAGTTCAGAGGTTATTTCAGGAATTGGGCTCTGAGTGAGTGGTCAGGGTTAGAGAGTAACTAGTTACATGTAATAGTATTACATAATTAAATTACAAAATACATGTAATTGGAATCCATTACTGAGAAAAATAAGGAGTTACAGGAGTTTAGAGAAAGGGGTTACATCTGAATATATTCTTTTAGGTAAAAAAGCTTATATGTAGAATATAACATTCATCCTGTTTGCATCTCTTCACCTGCAGGTGTCTTTTGGTATAGGCAGGCTATGAATCTTCATCCTCCTTAGTATAAAACATCCTGTGGTCAGTTTTTTTATCACATATCATGGAGCTGTCTTCTTGAATGACAATGTTCATTTGACCTGCTTATCTTTCTTAACAACTGCTGTGTTTACCATAAATATGGCAATTACTTCTGCATTTTATAATTTTACACTTATTTTAACGTGAAATTTTTTAAACTTTTACTTCCTATTGAAAGTTTTTCTGTTCTTGGACGTGGTTTTCATATTCTAAGCCTTTGTAGGTTTCTATCACATTGTTACATATACTTTTTTGTTAAATTTCCCTCATGTGTTTTGCATCTTGTATGTGCATGAAATGATAATAGTTAAAAAATAACATGGGTTAGCAAGCAAAGCCGTAGGAACAAATCTGACCATTTGTTAGAAAAGCATTCAAAAACGAAACGAAATGTGACATTACTTTGATTAATTAATTAAAGTAGTTACTTATTACATTTAACCTATTATGTTTAAAAAGTAACCTGTCATGTACATGCTCATTGATAATGAACGTGACTATTTTATCTTCCACACAAACTCAGATTTCTTGTTCTTGTCTCTCATTGGTAGGAACCTACAGATGTGAAGACTCACAGCATCATCAAGCCACCATGTTAAAGCACAAGAGTTTTCTGAGTTGCACTCCACCTTTCAGTCCATGTATGTTCATCTCCGTTCTGCTAGTTCTGTTGCCGGGGGTCACTCACTTCTCCCAAGGCAGCTCCGGCCATGATGATACTGGCAGATCACCAGGTAACTGCTCCAGTGAAGACAACTGCTCTGACGGCGTGGTGCTGCCCATGTGGAACCCCCAAAACCCTGCGGTGGGCGACAAGGTGGCACGTGCCATTGTTTACTTTGCAGCTCTCATATACATGTTCCTGGGTATGTCCATAATTGCCGACCGCTTCATGTCCTCTATTGAGGTCATCACCTCTCAGGAAAAGGAGATCACGATCAAGAAACCCAACGGTGAGACAACGACGACTACAGTGCGTATCTGGAACGAGACTGTGTCTAATCTGACTCTGATGGCGCTGGGCTCGTCGGCTCCAGAGATCCTGCTGTCTGTCATCGAGGTGATTGGACATGACTTTGAGGCTGGTGCTTTAGGTCCCAGCACTATTGTGGGTAGTGCTGCGTTCAACATGTTCATTATCATTGCTATTTGTGTCTATGTGGTTCCAGAAAACGAAACCCGCAAGATAAAGCACCTGCGGGTGTTTTTTGTTACTGCTGCCTGGAGTGTTTTCGCCTACATCTGGCTGTATCTCATCCTGTCTGTGTTCTCCCCTGGAGAGGTGCATCTTTGGGAGGCTGTCCTCACCTTCCTCTTCTTCCCCCTCTGTGTGTTGCAAGCCTGGATTGCAGACAGACGCCTGCTCTTCTATAAGTATGTAAATAAACGTTATCGTGCTGACAAGAGCCGTGGTATTATCATTGAGTCAGAAGGAGATGCCATGTTCACCAAAATGGATTTGGAGATGGATGGCCAGGGTGTAAACTCCCACACTCACCCCAAAGAGGCTCTGGATGGGATGTTGGAGGGCGTGGAGGAAGGTGGAGGGATGAGCGCAGAGCAAGATCAAGAAGAAGAGGCTCGACGAGAGATGGCCCGCACTCTGAAAGAGTTAAAACAGAGGCACCCAGAGAAGGACATGGAGCAGCTGATCGAGATGGCCAACTACCAAGTGTTAGTGCAGCAGCAGAAGAGTAGAGCCTTCTATCGCATTCAAGCTACACGTATGATGATCGGAGCTGGGAACATCTTAAAAAAGCACGCGGCTGACCAGGCCAGGAAGGTGGTGAGTTGTCATGAGGCCAGCGGTCAGGAAGAGGATCCCAACACCATCTACCTGCAGTTTGACCCCTCTCACTACCAGTGCTTCGAGAACTGTGGCTCGTTGAAGCTGTCAGTGAGTCGGCACGGAGGAGAAAGTGGCTGCACTGTGAAGGTAAGAGGCAGGGGTAGAGTATTCTTAAAAACACAAAGTGTGAATTTTTCTGAATGTTTACTTCATACAGTTATTCAAAAACTTCTTGATTAATCATTTAATTGTCTGGTCTATAACACGTCAGTAAATGGTGGAAAGTGAAAGTGTTTCAAAGCCCAAGATGACATATATACAGTATACTTCCAAAGCATAACCGTTTTCTCCTACCTTAACTACTTTGCTGAGTTTTTTTGGGACATTACTTGTCTTTTGTTCTCCTCTTGGATTTGCAATATGTGAAGTGGAGCTATCATAGATTAGCCCACATTAGCTCTGGCAGGGAAGTTACTGCTAGTTCATCTGTGTGGATTAGGAACTGAATGGTAATTTTAAAAATGATTTTCTTTTGAATGATGTTAATGGTTTATTGGTGAGTGTATGAAAAGCATAAACCAATGTTATATTTAAGTCTTAATAATTTTTATAATAGTTTATTGAACAACACTTGCATTCACACTTTAACATCCTAAAAAGTGTAACAACAAAAGGAAAAACATCTCAACAACACCTCTTGATTGTTGTTCAAATACAAACACAACAATGACAAATGCAGACACAAATACAAATACCGGGCTCCGCAGTGTTCAAAGTTTGAGTTTAACTGCTTTGGGCATAAAATGATTAATAATTCAGCATTTTATTATAACTGTAACTCCTAAATATTTAATAAAGTTTTTTTCTTTCCCTGTGCCACACAGGTGGACTACCGTACCGAGGACGGGACTGCCAATGCTGGCTCAGACTATGAGTTTGCTGAGGGAACTTTGGTCTTCAAGCCTGGCGAGACGACAAAAGAGTTCACTGTCGGTGTTATAGATGATGACATTTTTGAAGAGGATGAGCACTTCTATGTGCGCCTCAGTAACCCACGCATCGTGCACAGAGCTGAGGTCTCTGTCCTGGAGCCCAGTTCTATCACCTCCAGCAACAGCATGGTGGGCATCTCCCCACACATCCCTCCGAAGGCCGCCCTGGGCAATGCTCACACAGCCACTGTCACTATCTACGATGACGACCACGCTGGCATTTTCACATTCGAGAGTAACTCCACGCGGGTTAGTGAGAGCATCGGTAACATGCAGGTGAAGGTTCACCGGACGTCCGGGGCGAGGGGGAAGGTGGCGGTGCCCTACCACACCGTCGAAGGCACCGCGAAGGCCGGGGAGGACTACGAGGAAGTGTCAGGCAAACTGGAGTTTCAGAACGACGAGACCATGTAAGTGACAGTCCAAGTTGCTTTGTGCTTGATATGACGTCTTGTTGTTCCTTCTCATCACTGGATCAAACATCACAGCCCACACATTAGTATGTTAAATAATACCGCTAGATTACTGTAAATTGTCTATTCTGATAAAGGATAAAAGGACTATTTTTGTGAGTCATAGATACATGTGCTCTGAGAAGTTTAGATCTTTCAGAGGGATGATGTGGGAGGATAAGAGGATATAATTGGGAGGCAGATAATGAAACATTGTGCCTGATGTGAAAGAAGACGACATAGAAGAAGCTTTCTATGAACCGATTCAGCATTAACATCCAGTCCTGTGGGATTTCTGTGGAGGGTATATGGAAGTTCATTGTAATGCAGAGAAAAGAAAACAGGTGTATGCGGGCGACAAAGAAGAGAAAGAGAAAGGAAAATCAGACAGGTAACTTTAAGAACAGAGAGAATAAAATGTCGAGCAGCCACTGAAACATGTGTAGGTGATGAAGCTTGTGTGATGGTTTCAACAAAAGGACTCATGGATGCACCAGCAAAGAGGCAGATGAAAAGAACAGGGAGAAAGGCTGCAGAGAGAGCAGCGAAAGTGTGAAGCCTTCCCAGCTTTCTCTTCAACAGTGAATGGCTGAAAGCAGATTACACTTCGATAGTGAGGAGCATGCTGTAATGTTTGCTTTATGTTGTGATGAGCAAAGGACTGGCAATTATCCACAGTGGTTATTATTCTTGTTTTTGTTTTTTACTTAAAAGTGAACATTCCCTCAAGTGTATCGAGCTTATCACAAAATGATTTACAGCAAACCACAGGACAAAATGAATGATTACTGAACAAAATGTGTCAGTTGAATCCATCTTTGTGAAGAGGCTTTCAGGGCTTTTTGTGTAGGTGTATTGTGTAGGTCCGTTGTGTGGGAGGAGAGGCAGGTGAATTCATGGTGTCATAGAGATGCAGATCTCCTTTTTTTCCTCACAGTGCAAGTGGAATTCAAATATATATTTATCTGTGTGTTTGCTTCTGCACATACTGCACATACTGTACCCACTTTCTTTTTTTGTATTTGTATGCATGTATTTTTTAAGGGCGCACGTGTCAGTGTGCTTAAACCCCCTCCAACCCACATCAAACAGAATCTGCCTCCAAAGGGAAACTGAAAAGACCTTCTTGAGCATCCAAAGCAATTAAAGAGAGTGAAGAGAGGTTAAAGGAGTCCCAAACGTTCTCATCACTGCACAGTCGGCTGCAGAGGCTGCAGTTAATGAGACAATAGTGTATAACTATATGAGATGAGTGGAAGCCAGCTTGTATCTGCAATCAAACAGCAGAGTGAGTATCAGATAAAATCTACACCTACTGAGCCCTGTTCATCAGACAGTATGGAGCTGACAGTGACACACTTGTGTTATCTAGAGTCATGCTTTCCCTGACAGGTTTCGTGCATCCAGCGGAGCAGGACGGTCTATCACCAGAAAACCAATGAAAAGATAACCCACACACAACAAGAAATGCCAGAGCTGCACCTCTGCTGCTTAGAATAACAAGCAAGGACTTAAAGGAGAATGCAAAAAAACAAAACGTTTCACAGGAGTACAATGAATATAGGTTTCATTCAGGTCTTTAGTTCAAATAGTGTCAAATCACAGCAGCTTGTTACGAGTGCTTGTTTTATGTATCGATGCATAGGATCAATAACATGTGAATTCGTGTTATTTAGGTTAGATTACAATCAGCTTTATTGCCACTGCACAAATACACTTTCATACAGTCAAATGCAATTTAGCATCAAAAAATACAAATTGCAAAGACATGCATGCAAAGCAAAAGTAAACAGTGCTATAGAAAAAAAATAGAAAAAAACGGTGCAATAATTAAATAGAAATGTATATTATACATTAACATGCATCTATTAGCATGTGCGAGGTGAAGGAATTTATCAGAATTAAAACACAACCCCTTTCCAGTGCATTATATTGGAGTATGAGGGCGACAAAGCAGAGGAAGGAGAGGAGACACTGAAACGTATAGGAAATGACACTTTATCACCTTTAGTAGTGGTGGACTTTACTCAAGTACTGTACCTAAGTACAATTTTGAGGTATTTTCACTTGAGTATTTCCATTTTATGCAGTTTTATACTTCTACTCCCCTTTATCTAAATATGGTACTGCATTGGTCTGAGAGCTTTAGTTACTAGTTAGGTTTTAGATTACAATGTTTAATTCCCTTCCTGCCCAGTGAAAACCATGTATCTCTGAATGCACTGATTTTGAATGTCTGTGATAAACTCAAGGATTAAGTGATCCCTTTTGGGTTGAGTTTAAAATTCTCCTCCTTAAGCTAAAGAAACTCTTTAAACCCCTCTTGAATTAGTTGGAAAATGCATTGTCACAAAGCTGAAAACAGGGCTGTTTTTCCGAGCTCATTAAAAGTTGACTTTTCATAGATACGTGGTTCTCACAGGACGGCGACACCACAAACATATGATGATATATAGAATACAATAGATAGAATATGATGCCTTGTTGTGGCTTAAACTACTAACAGTGTATAAAGTAGATCAAATGAGCTTAAGTAAAGGCTTTGGTCTTCTCATATTCATCTACTGACGAGACAAGCAACTTTTACAAGTGAGATGTGGAAAACTGAAGCCATCAGTACACAAAGATAAGTAACTTTTAAGGAAGCTGATCTAGTACCCGGCAGATAAACTTTAGAAATGAATAATATTTGCATAGTTAGAGGTTCCACATTTGAGACGATGTCAATTTAATAATATTGAACCTTGTTGAAAACCATGTTAAACTTAAACTGTTGTTCTGAGGAGTATTTTTAGTAAGTCCTATAGCATGACTGAAGGGGGTCACTTTTATTTGTAGTGGAGTATTTTTAACAGTGTGGTATCAATACTTTGGAAAAGATCTGAACACAGAGTTTTATTAACCTATAAGACTGAAGACTGATAGATACAACTTTGGAAATAATTGTCATATAAGTCAATATTTGTCATAAAGGTGACAGGGTTTTCTTATGTTCAAATGTGAGGCACAAATCTGGCAAAAGACACATGAAATGAAACAGATTTAATAAAGAAATAAGCTGTGTTTAAATGAGTAAGAAACCCACATTTTCTCAATAAAAAAAATTATATTAATGATCTTATATTGAAAAACAATAAATATTCCAAGGACAGAAAATCAAAAGGTCACGTTGAAGAGCCATTTTATTGAATTTCTACAGAAAATCACTGATGGTCTAATAATTACTTCCCAAGCTGTAGATTGTACTTATATAATGAACCCTGACAAATGTTTGGTGAATGCTGCTCTTTGCTGTGAGTTTGTTCTCAAAGTTAAGAATTACACAGTCAAATATTTTTTGGACAACAATTTGGTGGCAATAAAATCTTCAGAATTAAATTAATGAGGCATTTACCTGATAAATTATGATCTATGGCTCACCTCTGCAGGATTATATAAAGTAATTATATAAAGTATGAGTAATTATATTGGTAATGTGACCTCCAGTATATCGACCGTCTCCCTTGTTTTTAGGGAAGGGGCAGCGTTCCTGTCTATTTGCCACATTGCTGTCTTTTCTTGTTGATGTACGCGTCTAAAAAAGATGCTTTCAACTGACATCATGCCAAACTTCTCCAGCTAAACAGGTTTTCTTTTAAAGAAGACCAGGATTTGTTCCAGCTTAAAGCAACTCAGATGTTCAGGTCAGACTAAAATTTTCATGAGGTTGTTTAATTTAAAACATTCAGTCAGTCTTCTGAGATAATGCAGGTAAAACGTCACCGCTGTTTGTTTTTTTTGTTTTTTTTTTAATCCTCAAACGTTTCCACTTGTGTCTTTCAGCTGACAGGCCTGCCCGTGCTTTGTGTTAAACGTATATTTGCGCTCCATACTGCAGAACAGGCTGCCAAACTTGATCCTTCAAACGGAGCTGGCTTTTCTTACCCAAGTGTTTCCCTTGGCGCTCAGGACAAAGAGCTGACACTAGGCAGCAGCCCTCCAGGCAGCTGTGTGTGTTTCTGTGTGTTTGTGACACTGTGTCTGGCTCTGGGTGTCTTTGTGTCTGTGTACATCTGCCCGTCCCTGTCGATGTTTGAGCATGCAGGGGAGCAAGGCTGGAGGAAGCCAAGATTTTAAGCTTTTGACATGAAGCCAGGAGGAACGCTTTAAAATCCAGGCGCGCAGTTAAATAATAATTTACCATCTGAATTCTGCACTGCAGTAAATAGATTATGATTTGCAGACACAGACCTCTGAGCCACAATAAACAGCCTGACATAGAAAACCATTTCCATCCTGTGTTTATGGATTAGTAGAAGATCTGCAAAGACCCTTTGATGCTTGTGCGTTGCTTCTTCTTGGAGCTGTTGTTAGCACCTCGAAATGTGTAGCACTATTCACTAGTTGAGGCTGAAGTGGATAACGGGAGCAATTACATAAGCTAAGATGAAAGAGATGTGAGGAGATCACCTCTGAAAAAGGAAATCAATACCATGATATTCTTTATTTCAGGCAGAATCAACAACATCCTGAACTTCCTCATAAAAAGCAGAGCAGGCAGAGTCAGGTTTGGTTAAGACATGCAAAAGAGTTAAAACCTTTCACACACCACGGTAGCAGCAAAGTTTCCTGCATTTATAAGCGTTCATTTTATGCTCACATTTCAACATCTTTAAATCTAATTCCTTATGTTATTAGGCTATAATTTTTGCGTTACATGTCGAATTTCTCCTCATCTCCTCCTGTGATAATTAGTTTCAAGTGTCGTTAATCCGCCCTCCGTTGCTATGTTGTCACACAGTACTTGCTAAAAGCAGGGTCATATCATTATTGATGTCAAAGATCTATTGTTCCCTTATAAATAACCTGCACATAATAACCCAAGAGCACATTACAGGGGAGACAAAATAATATCTATATTTCATCTGCTGCAGATATGAGAAGCATTTTTCTTCATGGTGCTGCAGCCCCATGTGCATATTCAGCCACTGTGCAGCTTCTGGAGCTGGTACAGGCGGAGTATGTTGCTCAAGGACACTTCAGCAACTTTGTGCTGACACACAGGTTTTAACTGGGGCTCTTTCACTGACCCTCTGCGTGGCGTGGGCATCTGACATGCTGTCATGCATTGGTGATTAGAGAAATTTGTGCGTTCACTCATTTTCCCCACTGACTTTGTTTTTGTCAGAGTCACAGGGGGCTGGAGTCGATCCCAGCATGCAGAGGGTAGAGAGCAGATACAGCGTACACTCCCAGGGTGAACACACACAGCCATAAAAGTCACTCACTCTCATACCTGTAGGCAGTTTGGAGTCTCTTTTGGCTGTGGGAGGAAACTGGAGCATCCTTACCGAACTAACAGCGAGGAATGGGAAACTCCAAATGAAAATGTCCAGGTTTTCTAAAAGAGTCACAGCTGTCCGATTCTCCTTTTTTTTTTATAGATGACAGTGCCGAAAGTCCAAACATACTATGAAAAATAGGGCCCAAAATAACAAATGCAAAGTAACTAAACATATTAATTCGCCAGCTAAAACATATAGTTAACGCACAGATATGATAAAGTATGACAAAAACAAAATGTTATTAAGACTGACATGACACCGTTGTTGCCATTACGTGTCCCTCAGTCAATTACATTAGTTTTTAATACAAAGTTGACATAGTTTGAGATGTCTTTGTTATGGCAATTAACCAGGACAACATAACCTGTCATAAACATGACATAGCAGGGCGCACCTAATTATCGGGGAATTATTCACGACACTTATAAAATCATCTGACAACGTAATAACACTGAATGACATTTAGATTAGTCCAAACTGCACCACTGTAGCTGAGGTCAAGGATGATATTCATAACTTTCATGATATAATAATAATGGTCTCATAACAAACAATGTCAAAACCAAACACATAGACAGTTTAATGTAATGGTAACTCATAAAGTCTGATAATTAGACCTGCTATGTCATGTTTATGACTGATTGTGTCGTCTTGGTTAATGCCAACTTGTCATAACCAACACTCGCAATCTCTGACTGTTACCATGGCAACAAAGGTCTTAGTTCTAATTCATCAAATGGTGTCACTGGTTATTTATTTGTCTGTTTTTATGTAACCGAGGCTACATCCATACTAATGCGTCTTAAAATGATTTGGCAAAGTTTCAGAATTAATCTTCAAACATTCCAACACACCTAAAACACATATCACATGACGCGGGGAGCTGGTAACGCTGCCAGGCGCGGGAATTGTCGCAAATTGCTCGAATAACAGCTCATCTGCTGTGAATGTCGTCAGTAGCACAATGATAAAAAGCAGAATTTAACTGCACAACAGCTGCAAACAGACAACAAGGACAGAATCTTCTGTAAATCAGTGTCCGTTTTGGATTAACAGCTGGTTGTCAAGGGTGACGTCTTATTTTCCTCTGAAAGGGGGTGCAATGAATGAGGGAAGGGACCCAATCAAAGGACTTATATTGACAAGAACTGAAAGTCAATATATTCTTCCTTTGCAACAGGATTGTGCAGCAACAGAGCTACCTCTCCACTCTCCTCTCCATTACGGACCGAGAGCGGCTCCTGAAAAGCACCACATTTCCATCTTTTTCCTGTACTCTCTCAGGCAGCGAATGCAAGTGTCTGCATCATCATTTATGAATGTCTCTGGTTTTGTCTGTCCACATTACAACACAACCCTGAAATTTCCAAACTAAACTAGGTTCAGCTGTTTTCTGGAGGTTAGAATGTAGGAGTGGTGTGGGTGCTAGGGGTAAACAGAGCAAAAGTTACGCGCTTTAAAATAAAAACATATTAGAGTGGACATAGACTAAGTTACCCTGGGGCTCTCCAACGAAAAAACAATTCCAGCTTCTGCTCCTTTTTATGGATCTGCTCCAAAATCCATGTCGTACGTCTCATGTCCTGTCTTACGTACAAGCCTTCAAATAACATGTTGCTACCAATACTATGGTAAATGGTAAATCGACTTGCATTTATATAACAGTACCCGAAGTGCTTCACTATGTGTCACATTCACCCATTCCCATTCGAACACACATTCACACACCACTGAAGAAGTCACTGGGAGCAACTTGGTGTTCAGTGTCTTGCTCAGTGACACTTCAACATGTGGGTATGAGCCGAGGATCGAACCGCCAACCTTCTGGCTCTGCATGTTACAAAAATAATAAAACGAAGCACTGAAACATCTACAGCTTAACTGTGAATAGATTCAACCGGACCTTTCAGCCTGCAGTGTATTGTTGATTAAGTTTCAGGTTGAACAGAGATCGTTCCTCAAACCTCAGATAACAGTCACCGTTCTCCATATTTCTGTGTGACAGATACAATAACAGTGTTTGATGCCCGGGACAGTCTCTCAGAAACTGATCCAAATGATTAAACCCACAGGAAAAGAGAGATGGCCGACACACAGTGACACACAATATGTCGCAAATTTTGCCGTCGTGATCTGTTCACTGCCTTAGTGCTTGAGAGTTTGAGTTGTTGAACCTAAGAATTTGTTGCAAAAACTTTTATTAAAAATAGGCAAATCATAAAACTAATAGGCTTCTGCTTTCATTCTGTCTGTATTGAAATTAATTTTGATTTGTTGGCCTCGTTTGAATCATCACACACACCTTTTGGCTGAAATTATTACAAATGAGCTTCAGAGTCTCTGGCAGAGATTGAGAGATTTAAATTACCACCTAATTATTGTAATGCTGAATCTATTTTCCTGCTGCTTTTTGACAGCCTTTTATTTCTACTATGAATTTTAATTGGCAGCATGTTTGTCTGATCCCTGGCAGTTATATCCTGTTGATTTTCTACACAACAGAACATACCATTACTGAATATATTTTAAGGTCCGTTTGTGACACTTGAAAGTAGAAATACCTTGTTCTTTTACATTCTACACTTGAAATAACAGCCTTTTTTTCCCCTTTTTTCTTTTAAACAAGCACTTTAGTTTCCATTGTGAGGCCTCGAGGCTACTGTAACTCCCTTTGCTCCCACTGGCATGACTCTCCCTGACATTAGACAGTAGATGACGTACCGTGTTCAAAATAAACGTCTTTTATTCTACAAGCAAAGCTGTGCCCGTGTATTGTCGAACCCTGAGTGTACTGTATGTGTAGACAGAAATAGACAGCCGCCCACATATCATTAGGGAGATGGAGAGAGATGGAGAGAAAGACTCAGTGTGACGACTCCATGTAGGAGAATGAAGCAAATATGTCGGTCACAGTTTGACACAACAGCCTCAAATGCTCTCAGTTTTAACACCACAAACTGTATTTTTAAAGAAACAACAGATGTTTGTTTAACCCTGAATAAATTCCTAGATATCCAGTGCTTATTTTTCCACAGAAAACCAGATGATAATTCAGTTTCCCCATCAGTCATAACTTGAAGTGTGTGGGAGGGGTGTGGGCTATTTCATTACATCTCGCTTGTGGATTTTTCCTCTCTAATGGAGAGTAATGGTGCAGCAGGAGTCCGCCCTCTTGTGGGGTGTTGGGAAAAAGTATTCAACAAAATTAGCTTTTTTTGTTTTGTACATTTTTTGAAACTTTGGGATTATTGGGCAGGCGCTGTCTGATCGGAGACTCGCTGATCCAACCTTTCCAGAACAGGTTACTTTGTGATATTCAGGAGATTAGGAGCAAAATGTTTCTCATGTGTAGAGAAATATGGTTAATATATGGTATGAACAGAAAGTTTGAACGTATTCTTTCATAAAGAATCAAGGCCACTCTTCTTCTTGTGCCACGATGTTATTAAACCACAAATTATAACCTTAGTTTTTCCTCTTCTTTGGTCAGTTGGTACCACCGGTTAGTTTAACCAGAGACGAGACATACTCTTAGGACTCTACACTAAGAGTATAGAAGCAAAGAGGCAAAAAGCCTGTGCTTTTTGGCAACAGCTTTCAGTCCAAAATAGCGGCTGTAGCACTGCTGCTTCGCATTTATGTTGCCATGGAACAAACAATTAGATTTCACTTCTTGTCAGTATATGGTCTTTGACAGTAGCAAAGAGATTAGAGGAAAAAGACCAAACTATGGTGTTTTTTGAGAACCACTTTTGGTCCAAAATAGTGGAAAAGTAGCTCTGTTGCTGGGCAATTCTGTTGCAATGGAAGGATATATTAGGGAAGATTCCAGACTCTGGATGGAAACGCATCACGGCCTTGAGGACTTCGAAGGGAGACCAGAGGCTGTTCTGTTTGAATGGAGTCCTATGGAAGAAGTGGCTCAGTTC
>JAPQRN010000007.1:8932206-8949107 GCA_037367275.1 Coranthus polyacanthus
ACGGCCTTGAGGACTTCGAAGGGAGACCAGAGGCTGTTCTGTTTGAATGGAGTCCTATGGAAGAAGTGGCTCAGTTCTATGTATAAACACCTATTTTGTGAAAACAATTGGTTTCATAACAATCAGACAGCCTCTGTGATGATCTTTAACACCTTATCTATAGACAAGCACGTTATGATACCACCTGATAAGATCTAGAACAAAACTAAACAACATTTTGTGAGACAAGTGACAGCTTGAGGTGTTGCAACAGAATGCATTTAGTTAAAAGTCAAGAAGTTCAAAAGTAGCCAACTCCCTAAACGGCATGAATCTTTACCGCCATGGCTAATATATCTGCTGTGCTGGACCACAAGACTAACAATTGTAAACATTAGGAGAACATTGGGTGACGTTGGAGAACTGATGTTACAGGTTAACCGTTACGTCTTCATCAATGGTGAAATGGCCAAGGTGGTCTAACCCCTTTAGTTATATCATCTTTGATTTAATTGACTGTTACCATGGTGACAAAGGTCAGTTGGTGGTTATTTTATGGTGGTGTCCGAAGTCCCATATCAACAACTAAAACACTAAAACACTATGCGAGATTTATGTCCGAAACTTTTTAAATTGAGCTCATACTGTTCTAAGATCTACTTGTCCAATGTTAAGAAAGCGAAAACAAGTTCCAGTCTCTGCCCCTTTTTATGGATCTGCTCCAAAGTTTGAGGGGTTCGTCCTTGGCCCATGTCCTACCCTCCAGCCAAGTTTCATGAAAATCAGTGCAGTAGTTTTTGCTTAATCCTGTAGACAGACAGAAGTGATCTCATACCCTCTGTTAACCACATAGAAAGTATCATTTTAAATGTGTGCACAGTTGCGTTCAGGAACATTACAATTAGCCTTAATGGCCGACAGGTTTCATGCCCCTCCAGAGGAGGACAGACTTCCTTGTGTGAGCAAGATGAAATTGAAAATGAGATTCATTTTTTGTTTTAATGCCCTGTCTTTAAGGACCTAAGGGATGCACTTTTGTGTTTTCTATTCATGTTGATTTATTTTTGTTAGATGACTATGAAAAACTTGAGCTGTGCTTTATGAAGGGAATGTGTTTTGCAGATTATTGCTGATTATTTTGTCTCTCACATCTGGTAAACTCATGACAGAGCATCTTGTGTGCAGGACAATGAAGAATCAATCAGTCAATCAGTCGATGAATTGGTTCAGATCTTCATGTATAAAAGCTTTGTTCCATGATTTATTGTGTGGATAGTCTTAGTTACCGTGTTCTTATAATTCAATGTTTTTTAATTACATTTATTGAGCAAATGCATGCCGCATCATGCCAAACAACCGCCTTAAACTCATACTTGTAAAAAAAATAAATGAATAAAAATAAAAAACTCGCTGTTGTTCCTACTGTCTCTGTTGGCTTCACCCTGTTCTTGTTGACTTTTCTGCTTTTAGGAAGCTGTTGAATGTGAAGATCATCGATGACGAGGAATATGAGAAGAACAAGACGTTTACGGTTGTGTTGGAGGAGCCCATCTTACTGGAAGTGGGACAGAGGCACGGTAAGTTCAGCAGCAGAACGATGCTCATTATTACGTTCTGGCATGAAATCAATTATATTAAAGTTTTATTTAACCTCTTGGGCTAGAGCTGTTTATATCATATTAAGTTTGGAAACACTTTATATTTAGGTACAACTAGTCCCTTATTAACACATATTAGCAGCATATTGGCTCTTTATTAGTCACTATAAAGTACTTAAATACTGCATGACCATATTCTGCATTACTAGGCAGTACCAGTTTTTCATCAGTAACCTTCTAACTACTGCTTATTGATAGTAAGTAAGAAGGTTGTTGTGCATGAATTACAATCTTAAGATGCTTTGCTTGGAATGGGCCTTATGCAACAAAACATAAAACTACAAGTGTTAATTGTGTTTCTGTTTTTATATAATATGTTCCGCAGTTCTCATAAATAATTAGGCAACTTTAGATTAAGGAATGTGTGGGTGAATAAGTGTCAAACTACTACTGAATTAGTTATGAGTAAGACTTCACATTAGAATGGGGAACATATGAGTTAGAAAGACTTCATTTAGATTTATTTGGACACTGTTAACACTTGCAGTTTGGTGTTTTGTTATATAAGGACAGAACGTATTAGGAAAATAACTATTCTTTTGATAATGCCACCTTATACGGTCCATACTGAGCAAAGTATATTAAGATTTATACACGACTTCCTAACTTACTATGAATAAGCAGTAATTAGGAGCTTATTGAGGGAAAAATGTGAATTAATGGTGTTTTAGTTGTAGAATAAGTGTTTTATAATGACTAATATAGAGTCAATATGTCCTTAACTCATGAAAATGCACACTTAAAAAATGCAGCATGCAAAATTATTAATTAATTTGATTAAATCATTTCATTTCAATATTTATAGTGGCACTTTCATAAATATTGTATTGTAGTTCTAAAATATCCAAACTAATTGGACAGTGTTTGACGACTGTCCTTCCTTTTGTCCTTAATTGTTGAAAATGAACCATCCTTAAAGGTCCATTGTGTCAGGATACGATGCTCTAATTGCAGAAATTGTATAAAATATTCATAATTATGCTTTCATTACTGTATGGTCATGCAAAAATAAGAATTGTTGCAGAGTGAGTGGGTCGCCTCCACAGAGTCCACCATGTCGTGCTGCCATGTTTCTGTAGTAGCTCTGAACAGACTTCCTCTTCCCCTCTTCTGTCGTGCATTACCCTCATCTACAATCAGAGTTAATATCGCCTTAACTAAAAAGCCTGGACAAAACAAACACTGACACTAACAAGGGCCTTTCGCGTTTTTTGCGGCCAGAGAGGCCCATTCAGTTGGTTGAAATCTGCAACTTCACCTCTCTAGATGTCACTAAACACCCCACACTGAACCTTTAAAGACAGATAAGACGACTTCCTTCGATATATAACAAAACTGTCTGATTGTTGTGCTCTTCCTCTTCCGAAGGAGACACGAATGATAACAAGACGGCAGTGGGACCGGAGGACGTGTCTAAGATGGGCTGCCCTTGTCTGGGAGAGCACACGAAGCTGGAGGTGGTGATTGAGGAGTCGTACGAATTCAAGGTAAACTTTCACACACAAACATCTAACGACAGCAGAGGATAATCAGCATTTCCTTTGTTCCCGTTACAGCACTGCATTTCCTTGATGAATTATAAAACATCTCTTTACATAAATGTCAGTTATGTCAAAATATTTAGTTAACAGTTAATATTTCATCTAACTCGGGGTTGGTGATAAATTATTTGCGTTGTGCATGTAACTAATGGCTGTCAGTAGAGTACTTCATGCAGCTGGAATAATCCGAGGGGAGGCTGTATCACTTCCCTGTAAGGGAGCCTTTAAGATCAGTAACATGATATAACTGTTATTTAAAGCTCCAGTTTCATGTGCTTAAGAGTTTTATATTCTGCAGCAGTGAAAAGCAGCTTTTCTGCCTCTTTTCCTGAGGGACAGTGGGGTTTTGTGCTCGTCTAAGTCTGCTTTGGTGACTCACTGTGCACCAAAGTCAGAACAGAGAAGCAGTTAATTGCTCCTTGATTCATAATATCCCCGTCCCCAGACTCTTGAGCGTTAACATCATATCGATACTGGATATTGATGCACAAAAAAAGCCACCATTAACTAACTGTCTTGTCATTTTTACCGGCATCCTTTGTGTTTGTGGCTGTCCGCAGAGCACCGTGGACAAGCTAATCAAAAAGACTAACCTGGCTCTGGTGGTGGGGAGCAGCAGCTGGAGGGAGCAGTTTGTTAGCGCCGTCACTGTCAGTGCAGGTGAGTCGCAGTGTCCTGAAATGTCTCGTCTGTTCATCCCTCGGGGGTCGGACCTGTGGAAGATTGAGCCTGCGACGCCTGCCGCTTAGCACCAGCCTGTCTGTTGTGCTGTTCATTTATTTTCTTGATATATCTTTCAATAAGATCCCAAAAGTTCCTGTTCGACATTGCTGCATTTACAAAAAAGACTCATTTTGAACAGCTAATGAATGAGACAGCTTACAAAAACAGGCCATTTTAAAATATTTTGGTGATGCTTATTTTCTGCTTCCCTTTAATCCAGTCAGTTTATTTATTAAAAATGCATGACATGGTGAATTCCTCTTGTGGCGCCCACCATAAAAAACCCCCAGCCCTGTCTGAGAAATTAATGGCTCTGAAGACTTTATGTAGATGTACATAGAATTGTGAACCCTTTTTATTTTGCCCTTTCATTTAGCTTTCTGAACCTTTTAGATCTACACTAGCGCACAGGGCATTTCAGCTAAAAGCTGACGTGCGCACCACAGAGGTGTGAAGTTTCTAAAACACTATTTTCTCTCATTTTCTCTCTGCTTGAGGTCACTTAGGTTTGCGTGCAGAGAGTGTATATAAATAGAAAGTACACTTCCTGCCCACGTGTACATATGTCTCAATCGGTGAGTCATAGCTACATATACGGCTTTAATGTAATCATTTGAAAGGTCTCCTACATTTGTCATCGGTGTAAAGGTGGTGGAGAAAAAGTTTTGTGCTGTTAAAGCATTAAATCACAACTATTTACTGTCAAACCAAGTTTTTTATGACGTAGCATCATTTTAACACCTCTCAACTTTTCCACAGCTCGACGAAATGATAGTCCAGGGTAACACTTGATATCAGTAGAATATTAGCTCTTTATTAATCATCATGAAGCACTTATTAATGCCTTATTCTGCATGACCATGTTCTACAGTTTCCCTGTTTTCTGATAGTAGGTAAGGATGTTGTTCTACATGAATCTGCTTTGCTCAGTGTGGGTCTTATGGTATTACTTCTCTTATTTTTCCATAGTTAGAGGGAGGTCGTGGCTGAAATGAGGAACGGTTCGGATTCTTGTTCTTGTTGATGCTTGGGCCAAAATCCAAATTTACCGTGATACTGCGATTATGTCGCTGATTATTGTGCACAGTACTGGTATAAACAGTAAAAAGACCTTCTCCCTTAATAGCACTTAATAAATATGGTCTCAAGTTTTAATAATAGTGTCTAAATGAATCTAAACTAAGTCTTCTGACTAAAATGGTCTCCTTTCTAAAGTGAGGTCTTTCTCATAACTAATTCACCAGTAGTTTGACGCCTATTCACCCACAGGTTCGTTAATCTAAAGTTAATTATTTATGAGCAAGACCTCACTTTAGAAAAGGGAATATAATTATTATACAGATGAAGTTTAGAGTTATTTGCACTTGTAGTTTTGTTTTTTATTACATAAGGTCCATTCTGAGCAAGGCATTTTAAGATTGTAATTCATGTAGGATATAAGTAAAAACAAGAAGTGGCAAAAGTACAAAAGTAGACAGACTACAGAAGTAGTCCTTATCCTTGAATATATCTCAGAACAAGAACTCAGATTGCAATCATGAATCAAAACAAATCAACATATATTAAAACAAAATGCATTCATAAACAACATCAAATGAAAATGAACAAAATTAGCCTTAAAGGTGTGTTTTTTTTTTGTTATGTCTTGTTACATGTTTGTTGGCACTGTTTTCGCCTTGTTTTGACTTTTATGTTGATGGGTACACAAAGGGGTCACCTTATCTATGTGTTATTGTCTCATCCTTTTATATTGAAATCAGTCTTGATGTCAGGAAGGTCATCGAGGGGGAAATATCAATAAAAATAATATCCCTCAAATGCATGAAAACTAAAGTAACAAGCCTGTTTTGAAAATGGAAGCAGTGGAAAGTACAGATATTTTTGTTAAAATGTAGGGAGTTAAAGTAAAAAATAAATACTGAAGTAAAGTACAGATACCTGAAAACTCTACTTTAGTACATTAATGAAGTATTTGTACTTAGTTACTCTGGTTACATATGGTAAAAACCCGTTAATAGAGAGAGGGAAGTAATTCTTTGTCTGCCTTCGTAGCCTCCACAGGCCTTTGTCCAACTCCTCTCTGTCTTCAACAGGTGATGATGATGAAGAAGAGAGCGGCGAGGAGCGTTTGCCATCCTGCTTTGATTACATTATGCACTTCCTGACAGTTTTCTGGAAGGTGCTGTTCGCCTTTGTCCCACCCACTGAGTACTGGAACGGCTGGGCCTGCTTCTTTGTGTCCATCTCGCTCATTGGCGTCCTGACAGCTGTGACCGGGGACTTGGCGTCTCATTTCGGCTGCACCATCGGACTCAAAGACTCCGTCACCGCTGTGGTGTTCGTGGCCCTCGGCACCTCTGTTCCAGGTGGGCGTCTGAGTCTGGCTTTTCACGGGTTTCCTTCGAGTGCCAGTGCAGTAGGAGCAGCGTCCTGGGGAGACTTGTGTAACCTCTGCCTGTGCTGTCAGATTAATTCCCTCCACAGTTCCTGTCCTGAACATTAACAGGCTGTAACAAACAAAAACACATTTTCTGTTGTTATTCTGTCTCTGGTGCCTAATTTTCATTTCACTATGTCCTAAACACTTTGTCGCAGAGCGGCACAAATGAGACAATAAGGGTTTGACAGTTTTAGATTAGAAAGCTCCACAGACTCTTCTCTAATGTGGCAGATTCATTAGAATGGAAATTGTCCGAGGCTTACATAGGTTTGAAGACAATAAGAGGACATTACATTACATACATTCAGTTGTTCAAAGGTCAGTGTTAGCCAAGGGTGTTACTTCATTTTATAGGCAACATGTACTGTATTTAATTACACATTTGAGGTACTTTTGCTTTACTTGAGTATTACCAGTTTATGGTATTTTATCCTTTTAGTCCACTACATCTCAGAGGAAAATACTGTACTTCATACTCCACTACATTTACTTGTCACTATAGAAAAACAACATATGTTCTTATATGACATGATGCGACTGATCTACACAGTCTTGTACAAAGCAAAGTCCTTTTCACATCTGACATTAACATGCATCCCCACTTGTCTCAGGCGAACACTCGTGATCTGATCTGACTCTATATGCAAATAAACAAGCTCATCTATAGCCTGAAACATTCCTTTCATTTCAAGTTTTAACAGATTTACTTTTAATGGTTCTTTGCATATTTAATTCAACATGAGGCTCAAAAACAGATTACTGTCAGCTCTTATGCTTCAGTGTGTTTTTGTTTTTTTTTGGTCTGTTACTCACTGAGTTGTTGCTGTGAATCAGTTAATGCACCTTAAATATCGATATGACAACTTTGATCATTCTATTTGTTTCTACTGCTCTCTTCGTGACATATGATTGAATCTCCAAGCGCTTAAAGCTGCAGGAGCTGAAATCAGGAAAACACCAGAATTTGAAAATACACATCTTCCCTCTGTAGCTCTCTCCTCCTGGTCGATATCAAAAGAATATTGAATATAAAGATAGATGATTTAACGCCGCACACTTTTCTAAGCTTCTGTGTCGAGAAACGGAGTAGAGCAGTAGAGTCGCATCTGACTGAATCTGATCAGCGATCAGTAATTACAGCTGTCAATCACGTATTTAACCCCCTCTAAGTCTGCTAATGTACTTTTCTTAAGTAACATTTTGAATTCTGTCTTTTACTTACAATAGAGTATTTCAACACTAGTAAAGGATGTGATACTTCTTCTATCTCTGTAGGTAAAGCAAGTTTGTTTACTTATATTGATCATACAGTACATACACTACATAAAGGCCATTTAATGTGCTTTATGTAAACAAATGAACATCCAGATCCAGAAACAATACAAAATATAACTTATATCTTTAAATAAATATAATTTAAAGGAAGTACAAGGAACATAAATAAAACAGCAATAGAAGTCAGTACTATAATTAAAGAATTATTTATAGAATTTAAAGAAAGCACTCCAGAACTGCAGCGCAATAAGAATAGACACATTGTTGTGATTTACTTCTGTCTAATAATATCTGTGCTTCAACTGCCTTTACATAATTCATGCAGACTTGCTAAAATATACACAGTAAATGTACATTAGAGGAAGTTATTATCATCTGTAGATTAATGCAGATTTGATGGTTACAGCAGCAGAACGTGTTTGTGGAACTGACTCAGAATAAACTAAAGTGTTCCTCACAGATGTGTTATTACTAGTTTTTAGACAATAATGGGCCTCTGCAGTGAAAAACTCTATCTGGCTTCCACTTTGCATTAGCATTATTTAATTTTGCGGGGAAGGAAAAACTGTAATCTAAATAAAGTAACTAAAGCTGCCAGACCAATGTAGTGGAGTAAAAAGTGCAATATTTGCCTCTGAGTAGTGGAGTGGAAATGTCAAGTTGCACAAAATGAAAATACTAATAAAGTACCTCAAAATTGTACTTAGTTACATTCCGCCACTTACTGCCATATTGGCATCATTTCCTTTAAGTGTAGTGTCTGTGTTAGATTTTCATAGGCCCAACTGACTCTTTTTTGTTTTGGTACAGACACATTTGCGAGTAAAGTGGCCGCCATCCAGGACCAATACGCTGACGCCTCCATCGGGAACGTGACGGGCAGCAACGCCGTGAACGTGTTCCTGGGCATCGGGGTGGCGTGGACCATCGCGGCCGTTTACTGGCACACAAAGGGCCAGACGTTCAGGGTGAACCCCGGTTCCCTCGCCTTCTCCGTGACCCTCTTCACCATCATGGCGCTGCTGTGCGTGGTGGTGCTGCTCTACCGCAGGCGTCCAAGCATTTCAGGCGGAGAGCTCGGGGGCCCACGGACAGCCAAGCTCCTCACCTTGTTCCTGTTCCTCTCCCTCTGGTTCATCTACATCCTGTTGGCTTCTTTGGAGGCCTACTGCCATGTGCCTGGCTTCTGAGACAGAGGGAAATGGACAGACCCAGCTCTTCTTGTTGTTTTTACAGTTTCCTGAACGTGTTTTCTCTCGGTTTTTGTCTATTTTCACAAAGGTTTATAGATATTTATATCATTAGTTATTATTAATACTGCACAATATCTGATTGACTTTGAATCTTTGGACTTTTGAACTTTACTACCACCCTCTATGCTGTGAAGGATAGCTTTAGCCACTCACATTTAAGCTCTTCTCCAGTTTTCTTCCTTTTCAGTGTAATTTTCAGAATTTTCATTGTTATCAGATTAAATCATGGGGGGACGTCCCCTTTTCTCATCAGATCTTTTGTCACTTGACACTTAGAGCTACTGGCATCATGTCCTGCATCTATGTGGACAGTTATTTGAGTATTTCAGTATTAAGGAAGTGCCAGATTAAAGCGAGCATCAAAAAGATTTCTTGTACTTTGAAGGGTGAAAAAGTGAAGACGGTGCATGGGATGACATTTTACATTCAAGGAAAGACATTACGGAGGCAAACATATTTGTGTCTTGATATTTATAACTCAATCTAAACATTAATTATTCATTGTATATCATGTAAAAGATGAACATTGTGCGTGGGAGTTTTGTGAAAGAGTAGCTGTGTTTATTTTTGCACGTATCAGATTAAGAGTTTCTTGGTAATCTATTTTAAAGTACTGTATGTAATATTTTGACATGGCTGTTGATGTGTTGATGTGTTTCTGTACATGTAAATCACAGCTGTATCATAATCTTTCACTGCCTGGTGCCCTTCCCCCAAGAATTTCTGACACAGCCAGGGTTAACGACGCCTTTTTTATAGCAGGCATTACACCACACAGCAGAGTTCCTGCTTGAAATTGTACTATGAAATGTAAATTGTTTAAGCACATTCATGTTTCTTTTGTGTGTGTGTGTGTGTGTGTGTGTGTGTGTGTGTGTGTGTGTGTGTGCGTGTGTGTGTGCTCGCTCCTCTGCTCTCCAGCACAAATTGGTGAAAGTCACGGCGCCGCCTCCTCGGTGCTGCAGAAACGGTACAGATGTTTGAATATGAGAGGGACGCCAGTTTTCTTATCGGTCACGCTGACACTGTGAACATTTTTCAACATCACCTTTAGAAAAAGCACCGCAGAGAGTAACGGGCCGCTTTTCAGCTAGGTCCTTATAATAGCACAATACTAAACCTGTCCATCAGTTGAGGATAAAATGTGCTGAAAGAGAAGACATGTACAGTATTTCCTCAGAGTGTCTCCTTGTGTTGCACAGCAGTTGATATTCAAGTTTTTTTTGTTTTTTTTTTATTTAACCTAGAATCTGTAGAGCCATATTTATTGTAACAGTATTACAGTAGAGGTATTTATATGATTCTTTCAGTTTTATTGATATGCACGTTTACTGTGTAAAAAGTGAAAATAAATGTTGCTGATTTATGATGCTGTAATATGACTTTTTGTCATAATTCCACTTTGCAAAACAGAAGTAAGTAAGTGAATCACAGTAGCAGTGTTGTGGACGTTACTTTTGAAATGTAATGGGTTCGGGACCCTATTAAAAATGTAATACGTAAAGTCAAACTTGAATACTTTGAATACTTTTTGATTATTTGTCAAACAATTGTTTTAAACTGGGAAATAAAATCCTAAAAACTTCAATCTAAACCAGACAGTTTAAACCTCACAACACTGATCACTGTCAGACTTTTATGATGAAGTCAAGACCACCTGAACCGAGACCAAATCAAGACCGAGACCAGATACACAGCGGGGCATTACGGCGACTAGTTACACAAGAATGGGATTGATATGGTATGATATGTCCAAACTGGTTAATTTTCTTACCGTAACACTGAAATAACAATAGTCTCTGAGGAGATTAAACTTTCATGGAAAGGGAATAGATGTGTCGCGAGTGAGCCACAGAAAGATGATACTCAAAACACACCGACAGGAGGGTTAGTCACACAAAGCGTTGCATTTCATCGCACATCAAATCACAGTAACGATGTTGCCAAGTAAAATCAGACAATATACAGGCACTTTAATGAGATCCACACACTCGCCTGAGTCCATTTTGTATGAGACCAAGACAAGTAAGTAAAATAATTAGGTACATTTTGTTTGCGTAATACCTTTCACAGATATGGAATCACAAAGTGCTTCACAAGTAAAAATACATAAAATACAGACAGGATAAAGTAAAATAGAGTTTTAAAAACAGCAAGAAAAGCACAAGCACAAAACAATAAAACCATAAAATACCCATAACCAAAAAAAAGTCTTCAGTTGCTTTTTAAAAACGTCGACAGTGTCTAGGCACATTCCACAAACTAGGTGCCACTGCAGTAAAGGAGCGATCACCTCGAGTTATGAATTTAGTTTTTGGGGTCACAAGCAATATCTGACCATCTGATCTCAGATTGCGGGACGGGGAGTGCAGCTCCAGCAGGTCACGTATGTATGACGGGGCTTGGCCATGCAAGACTGAGTGAAGATATGGTCGAAACTGAGATGAGACTGAAACCTTCACAAAGTGGTCCTGAGATCAGTCTCAAGACTAATCTCGAGTAGCTAATACAACCCTAATAATTTCACTTTAGATGGTATATATGTATCACAAACAAACCTTTTACTGAAAAAAAAAAATATTCGGTTACATTATTCTAATCACCAACATTTTGATATTATGATTTTCATAACTGCAGTTTAATTACTTAGTTACATTTTGTAATTACGTAAGACTGTTACATGGAAGAAGCTGCTCCGCAGTCACTGCACATAATGTTGCCATTTGTAATGAATTCGTAGTGAATCGACGTGCTGCAGAACTACATTAAAATTACAATCAAGGTTTCCTGCCCTGGAGCATTACATGATTCATGATTACTACCTTTATGCACATGTCACTGATCAGATCAGAGCAGTTACAGCTGATTTGTTGATGAGGGAGTTTCTTTTAGCATGTGCAGTTGTGTAACAAGACAAACACATCGATACCATTCATACAGTCATGACATTCGTACTAGTTTTATTATAGCAGTCATATCAAAACCTTGGAAACATTGACCAGATGGGAGTAAATTCTGGATAAAGCATGTGAGGTGAGTCTAGGAATCATTTCTTTGCCAGTTCGAGAAAAATGTTTTGTTGAATATGAAGTGAAGGGCCGTCCTTGCCACCCACCACCTCCGTAGTGTTTACCTGAAGGTTCAGCTGGGACTTGAAGGTAACAGTCAGATTATCAAGCCCAGCAGACACGTAAACAGCCTGATCACCTAGACACGTATGTACATCTGCTGCTTTTATCTTATGAAACAAGTAAGACGCACTCGTTAGACATCACACACTCTACGACAGCTCAATAGCGGAGCGACTGGACTCACATAATTATACAAACAATTTACATAAATCCTTGTTCAATTTTAAACTGTTTTCCACCTGATTTTTTTCATTGATCCCCTTTCTGTCCCTATTGACTGAAAATTAGTAACGGCAGGGTTTTCTCAGCTAATTATCACTGAATGTCAGATGACGGTCATTAAAAATCGCAGTCGAGGGAAACTGGAGTTGATGAGGTGCGTCCTTAATGAAAATTACCTCTGAGCTTTTAGCCCTAAGATTTTAAAAGTTTTATTATGCTGATTAATATTTAGCGCGAAGCTCACCAGCAGCAACATATTACAGAGAATAACTTGAAGAGGTGGAAAACATTTAGATGCATGGAAAATAAAGCAAAATATGAAAAATTATGGGATCATTTTACCTGCTTTCCACTGTGTTTTGATTGCCTCTTTCTAATTGCCTGCATAAGAATGTACTAACTGCAAACACATTAGCTGGGAATATGAGCCCCCACTGTGGCAGAAGACATTAAGCAGTCGTAAAACCATAATAACCGATGTAGAGCTGTATTTCTTGTAGATACACAGCCACTTTTGTGAATTTTTGAACTGTGAGATTGCCTGGCGTTTTGCTCACCAACTTTAAAAAATGATTTTTCGTTGCATGAATTCTTCGAAAAGATAACGGAATTTTCAGCGTCAACTCTCTGGCAGGTTTGTATTAAAGGTCACTCCCGTTTTATATGATGAAGGACTCTATTTTAAATAAAATACTGAGAGCAGACGGAGCAGCGGGACTTCTTGTTCTGCACCCTGTAGTTTTCCTCTAAAATGCACCAGAGAGGCTGCTGATGTGCAGTATTTAGCCACTGCTGTAATGCAAAGTATGAGGTTAAGCTGAAGTTAAAAGGTTTTCCATTACACAAGACCTTCAACAAAACTTTTTTGTGTTAAAGAGTACTGAAGCATCTGTCATGCCCACATGTAACCCATGGACTTCTGCATTGTGTTTGTGGATGCCAATCGACGTCTGCACGCACGAATGTCATTCAATGCATATTACCCTGTCAGTCCGGCCCCTCTCTAAATAAAATAACAACACAACAACTGAATATCTGAATATCTCCCCACGCTCACTTGCAGTGGGGAGAGGTAGCAACGGTTCTGCGCTTCGTGTGATTATACGCAAAGGAAAACATAATTATGAACATTATATTCCATTTCTACAATTAGATCCTCCTAAATCTTATGCACTGGACCTTTAAAATAAATATAACTTAGAATTGTCAGTAAATGAGCATATTTCAGTCTGCATCAAAGTCATAGAGACCTTGGACCTGAAGGTTTTATTTTAACATTGAAAATGAAAGCAGTAGTTTTACATAAAACGTTCTGTTATTGATGATATGTTAATAATTTACTACTATTAAATTAGAAATGCTCCACATACGACACCCATGAGTCCATGACCTCTGCTGTGTGGCTGCACTTTGTAATCACTGGTTTATTTAATTTCTTTACTCTCCCTTCACTAATGATGACAGATAAATCCTGTCTCCAGATTTTTCTACAAAACTATGAGTCTGGGATGTCGTGTAAGGAGGAAACAAGCCTGGTGCATTGTTTCCACTTCATAACGTTGACTCGAAATGTGAGATTAGCAGCTGTTTTATGTTAATGAATAAAAATACATTACAAAAGCAACACAAAAAAAACAATATCAGTATTCATAGATGTGCTCCATTTTTTAATTAGCATAGAGTATTTCAGTGGTCATAACAATATGCTGAGTATTATTCAGCCATTTACGCAAGAGCTGATTATTTTCAGTACAATAAAATTATTTATGGATGTGTATTTGTTGTGGTCTGTTCAATTTTATTGGCATTTTTCAAAGACTACATTATTATTGTGTTTACAAAAATCCTTTTTAATCAAGACTTATATATAGGATTATTATTATTTGTCACCCATAATGCCCTGTTTTACCATTGTGCTGTGCTGCTGGAATAAATTCACCATGGACTTCAAACAATGCACACAAAATGCGAGAGAGGAGAGTTTTTGTCCTTGAAGCAACGAGCATGCTGGGATATATCCAGCGCAGAGAATATCTAATAAAGGATAGGTCATAATAATGAGATACTTTATCGATCCTACAATCCTGCTCCTTCCCTGTTTGTTTTACAGAGAAAACCCTGCGCATCCTGAAGCAGATTCAGTCTGTTACTCAAAGACACTTGCCTCACACAGGACACGGCGATTTGTCTGACAAGCAGGCCACCCTGCAGCACAGAGAGGAGAGAGAAAACTCACCGAGAGCCATCACCTCGGCCCTGGAGAGATTTATGTGCAACTCTTTGGAGGAGAGAATTATAACTGCAGATATCGTAGACAGCAAGACCTCATACCTAAATGACAAAAAGGCTCTGGTGTCAGTGGCTTCGAAAAAGACCTGGACAGAGATTATTCATATAAGTTTAGTCATGTTCAGGCATCTTAAAGTACTTGGTAAAGGTCTCACAGGGGGTCATGGTTAAAAGACAGATGTCCTGGCGTCAAATTGAGAAACAATCACTCATTTTAAACAGGAACAAATGGCTGATCCTGAAGTGATAATGCTTGGAGATGCTTTTTAGACATAAGATGTCTCATATCTTCGAAGCATGACTTTAGCATTACAGTTTACATTGCGGTTATTTCTTCTATTGACTGAATGAATGTGTTACTTCTCAGTATTAAACTATCAAATCAGAGGCTTAAAATTATTGATTTTTGGGAGGAAATGATCATACGCAAGTAATAACGAAGACATGTGTACCATGTAAATAGTACCGGCCGGTAAGTTACTGTATTCAATATAACATACCTCAAATTAATGATTAATAAAGAAGATATTAGTTGAGGCTTGTGAGTAGGGCTGCAACTAGATATTATTTTCAATGTTGACTGTGTTCTCGATTAATTGTTTGGTTTATAAAATGTCAGTGTATTAAAAAAAAACAAGATGGCGTCCTGAAATGTCCCGTGTGATCCACAGACCCAAAATATTCAGTTTATTGTCATAGAGGAGGAAAGAAAGCAGAAAAGATTCGCATTTAAGAGGCTGGAATCAGAGATTTCCTTTGTCTTAAGAAAATATAGTTTATTATCAAACTAGTTGATGATTCATTTAATAGTCGACAACTGATCAGCTTTAGTTGTGAGTCGTGTTCATCATCACAACAAGCGTGAGAAGAGCAAAGGTGACAAAAGTACACACATTCCTCACTCAAGTAAGTCCAGAAGTACTGACTCAACTTGTTTACTGCAGTAAAAGTAAAGATGTACAGGTTCTGAAATGGACTCCAAGTATAAAAGTCAAAAGTAGGCCTTTGAAGGACATTTGCGGCTGTTAATATAATGTGAAAACCATTAAACCATTCTAACTTGAAAGAAAATAAAAAAAAAACACATGTTGAAAATAATAAACATGAACTCCGTCCCAGGGTGCAAATCAGGTTTCAATGCCAGAAGTTGAAACATTATGCCAGATTTTCTCCTTTTCTTGATTGTTTCATTTGACATATTTTTCATCTTTTTGAGTTTAAATCATGTGTTTATAACTAATCGTCTTTTAAAGGTCTTAGAGAGGTCGTGGATAAAAACCAAAGCTGTTCTGGCATCACTCATTTTAAAACAGGTGACCAATGGTCGATGCTCTGATTTTTCTGATGAAGACAGAAGCTTAAATGTTCTCCTTCTCCTTCAAATATCCAAGAGATATTTAGCACAGATCCTGCAGAGCCTGCATTTCTTTTTCAACAGGCTTACTGGAGGCGTAAACGACACCCCGCGGGACTGAGAGAATCAACAGAACCTTGACCACAGATCATGAGCTAACTTCCTAAACAGATTAAAATAGGCATGAGAAGCATATTGAAATTCAACACTGGTCGTCTATTCTGCAGCTCTAAACTGAGGGAGAACTATGTGAGTGTGAATTAATCACAATGGACGTGTATTATCTCCGTTGCACAAGACAAGGCAGGACAAGATAAAATTCTTTTGTGCGCATGAAGATATTACAGCGGCTGAGGTTATAAAAACGTCTGATATAATAAGAGTACAAATTCTGTTTAGAAATGAATTGGAACAGGATAATCATTACTGAAACTGAATGTATGTAATCTGTTTGCACAGAAAACACGTAGAATCTGCAAAAGTGCAGCACTAATTTGCAGTCCGGGTGTCAAATGTTTGTCTTCTACAAATGATTTCTGCAGATTATTAAATCTAGCATGTTTTTACTCACTGGATAGTGAACTGAAGCCGAAGCTGTTACTGGGATCTGTCCTGCACGTCTTGCAAATGCAGGTGAGAATGTGTCTAAAGTGAATCCACTGTTGGCTGCAAAGGAGACAAGTAAAGTGCTGCTTTTTGACCTTGAGGACCTTTGTGTCAAAAAAAAAAAAAAAATGTAGAGACAGTATTAGGAGACGTACAAGCACAAAGAGGACAAGTTGGGATTTTTCTGTGGGGAGACGTCTACACTTTTAGAAATGAACAGCTAATATATCATCCAACAACCCATCATCTTTGGGTCAGCTGGCTGCCCTGGAACGATTATCTCATAGTCTGTTTGATGGGAGTATTCGCAAAAATAGGGGCAGGACTACTAATGGTGAATCCTCCTCTTCGATAGTCTTTCTTTCTTTCTTTCTTTCTTTCTTTCTTTCTTTCTTTCTTTCTTTCTTTCTTTCTTTCTTTCTTTCTTTCT
>JAPQRN010000007.1:8961124-8985542 GCA_037367275.1 Coranthus polyacanthus
CTGGTCTGCATTCTCCTCCCCTACACTATCTGTGTGTCACCTTTTTCAAAGTCCCCTTCGTTACATGAAACAACAACTGAGGATTTTTGCATTTGAGTGTGATTTGTTTAAAGAAATACAAACCAGCCAAAGAACCCAGAGTTTTTTTTCCCTTTTCCAGAATGATAACGGATGGTGTGAGACCTCCAGCTTTGGCACAGCGCTAATGAAGAGACAAATAATAAGCACAACTCCCTTAAACTTCCATGTTTCCTTTTGGTTTTAAGACCCATTGTGGCGAGACTCTTATTCTAGTTTTAAGAAATGTAGCCAAGCTAAATGTGCTCAACCAGTTGGCAGTTTTTGCCTTATACAATAAATGTTGGTTATATTTAAAAAATATTAGGCTTTTTTCTAGTATGGGGCTGTTTATTCAGTTTAAGGCTTGTATGTCTAAGTCGCAGATTAAGAGATGTGTGAGGGAAACGTATTTATTGTGTTCAGCAGCGAGTCTTTTATCTGTTGGTAAAAATCAGTGTTTCAAGTCCAGACAAGTAGTTGCATTACAGTTGATTTGTGAATTAGCTCGTTCTCTGATAAATAGTTTGTCGCCATCTGTGCAGCCTTTGGACATACTTTATATTCATGAGACTAACCTTTGATTAGCTTTGTTTTTCCAATCCAAGAACGTGAAATAATTTGTCTTGTCATGTGTCTCCGCATTAAAAATAGAAATTATTCCGGATCACATCATGCCTGCAGACCTATACTATATTTTACCCGGAAATTTAAATAGCTGTCAAAACATGAAAATATAAAGGGGCCGACTTTGATTTATTTCCTTAGAGCCAATGAAGTGATTGGTTTGAAATATGGAGCGTCACTGACCCAAAACCAAACACACGCATACTGTTTCCACACATGGAAACGGTCGAGCTGGTTTGCAGGAAAACAGCTTTGTTCCACAAAAAAAACAGAGATAAAAACAATTTCCACTTTATTATCGAGTCCCAAATTACACTGAAAAGACACTCATCACCAGCAGAGACAACTTGAAGAGGACTTAAATGACAGGTTAATGTCTAATTTTTAATTAGATACATGTATATTTTATGTAGGTTTTATTACAGTCCATTAACTATTTCTCTGCTCAAAGAGGGCAACGTTTCAGTGCCTAGAGGTCAGTGGCGTTGACCTGAAACACAATTAATGCCTCCCAGCATCTGTCATGTTTCTGTCTTCTTACCTTTGTCACAGATTTAGTTCTCACTCCTTCCCAGTTTGCTGACAGTGAAAATCAGTCAAGACATAATTTTGCACTTGATACATGATGACACTGGTCTTCTCTGCAGGAATCTTTTTCATTGATTTTCAGTCACATCAGCAGCGCTCTGCAGCAAATCTCCTCAATCTATCAAGCACAGAGGCTCGTGTGACGAGTGATGAAATGTGTTAGAATGACAGGTAGAGAGGAAATAATCGCTAAAATGTGTAGGAGAACGTTTTTAATTTAAATGATAACTGTTCCTGAAACGTTGCAGGACGTCTCTGCTTGCGTCGCTCCTCTGATTTATCTCTGCTCTGTTCTTTGTGTGGACGACAATGTAAACGGAGACGGACTGGACTGGCCCTTGTCATTTTGTGCCAAGCCATAGTCACACGTGCAAAAATGTGGAAATGCGGATCGCCCTCTGACAGAAAGGCCTGCTCATCACCCTCTGGTAAAGAGTGACTCAGATGACTAATTTTCCTGCCATCCACAATCTGCCTCTTCTGTGAGGAAAATAAATCTTTTTTTATGCAGCAGAGATACAGATAGTCTATCTCGAGCAATTTCATAAGCCAGTAATTGAACCCGTCTCCAGATCCGTCCCCCGGCTTTTCCTCGGGCTCGTCTTATTTCAAGCGCCGGTGTGTTGTCCACTCTGCTGCGTGGGGTGTTTGGCGGTCAGGTGCTTTTGATGAAGGAGCTGCATAAAAGCAGGACCAGAACAGTGAGATCGCCATCAATCTTGCACAGGCAGACGACCATCTGTTCCCAAAAACACCCACCCACTCAACAGCTTCCTCCCAAAAACACTCACTGCACCACCTCTGCAGTTGGAGACGTGCTATACACTGTGCTGCCGAAATCGACTCTATGACTGATCAGATTAATGTAATGTGATTTTCTTTTTAGCCTGCTTCTCTCTTGCAAAGTCATCCTCATATGTGAGACTAACACTGATTTCTTGCACCGCTTTTTAAGGCAGATTTTTCTTTATACTCACAGTATACAGTATAGAATTTAATATAAAGCAGGTTTCACTCATGTCCAGGAAAGATTTGGAAAACGTTACATCGTACTAATCACCAACTATGTTGATAATTGATTTGAGTCATTTTTTTTAGAAAAACAAGGCCGAGTTTTCTGACTCCAACTCAGAAACGTGATTAGGATCTGAAACATCAGAGTGGATCTGAAATCTGTAGATTTTCACCTGATAATTGATCCATTTTCAGTTCAGTCATTTCAGAGTAAAAGGAAAGGATGTGAGCCACTGTATTCTACCGAAAAGTTCAGATCAGCATCTTATTTTGTTAATTGTTGTTCATTTATTTTATTTAGTGCTTATTTTGTTCATTTTTGCTCACTTCGTTGGAAATTTTGTTGTTTTTTTGTTCATTTTGTTTATTATTTTGTTCATTTTCATTCACTGTTGATTATTTAGTTCAGTTTTTTTGTTCCTTTTTGTTGATTATTTTATTCACTTTGTTGATTATTTTGTTCATTTTGTTCACTTTGTTGATTATTTTATTCACTTTTGTTCTTTTTCATAATTGTTTTGTTCATTTTGTTGGTAATCCTATTAGTTTTTTTGCTCATCTTGTTGATTATTTCGTCCACTTTGTGGATAATTTTCTTCATTTTTTTGTTCGTTAAGTCCTTATTTTGTTCAAATTAGGCACTAAATCTAAATCTAAATCACTCCTTCTTCATCCAATGCCAAGTCGTGTGAAGTAGATCCGAGGAGACAAAACGTGTCTTTGGGTTGTGAATCAAACAAGACATCTGAGAACGTCATCGCCACTTTTCACCATCCTCTGACGTTTTATAAACCAAAACAACCAGTCAATGGATCGATAAAACAGTCGACAGATTAATAGACAATGGCAGTAATCGCTCTAATATGTACACAGTTCTCCTCTGTCCTTGCTCTTTGTGACTGTAAAGCTTTTTTCTATCTTTTTTCCGCTGGTGGGGCAGCATGAGCCGAGGCAGCGCGTCATGATCTCCCCTTTAGGCTCAGCTCTCACTAACAGGAACTGAGTGGCACTCTTCTTCTCTTATTTTTTATTTTTTTAAGTATTTCTTTTCAGCTCTGCTATCAGGAGTTTCCATTTCAGCTCGTCACATTAAAGTGCTGGAAACCTGACGCGGTTAATGTGATTGCAGGGCTTAACGTACCTTTACCGTAAATATTTAAGTCGTACTTAATCCTGTGCATACCTTTGCATTCATCTCAGGTTTTGGATGCTCTTGCGACGTCTATTTATTCAAACTAATGTAAGAAGCTGTCACGAATGTATGCGGAAGGCTCCGCTGCAGGTTTACGCCTCAGTTCTTCTAAAATGTGCTCATAATGTATTCCCACTTCTGAAGTCAGTCGACAGATTTTGCAATGTTTCATGCTGATGTCAGTTGTCTGACATATAATACTGCTGGAATTATGCTCTTACAACATTAGTATCAACACACACAGGTTTAGGAGTTAATTACTGTGCCTTTTTGACTTGGCTCGTTACACATTTAGAGTCATTCTAGGAAAACTGTTTTTTCTGTCAGCCTTTACAGTAGCATTACACTTGAAAAAGACTTAAAGGATACAGTTTATTTATATTTTAAACTAGGACAGCATGATATTTGAACAATTGAACCTCCCTGATTGATCTTCAATGCTATGAATTTGGCAATATTTGTTTTTCAATCAGTAGAAATCCACAGAAACGTAGCCTCGCAGACATGCACCGGTATAGAGGGAGTGCTGTGTTTTTCGGTGATAAAGTCATGCTGCGATCATTGTGGACAATATAGCGATTGTGATTCGCTTGGTTATCAAATTACTGATCATTTTGAAATGTGTACATTTCTCCAACTCACACATACAAACTTAAACAAGTAAAGAAATAAATAAAATACGACTTTTCCTTTCCTTTTGCATGTTTTGCACAGTACATGTCTCTGCTCAGTGAACCTTTAAAATGCAGCCTTTGCTATTACATAACGACAGAAACTGATATTGCGACTGGATTAATTGTGCAGCTCTACAATATTTTAGGTCAGAACTGTTTTTCTAACATTTAAAAAAAATTACAAATTACATCATTATTGAGTATATTATGACTGACAACATGTAGCAGGCATTTTGTAAAATTGTCACTGCTGTTTCTTTCCTCATAGTAAAAGAGTCTGCAAAAGAAAATGTTTAAACATCTTTACACTGTCATTTGCAGTGAGTTGCAGAATATCGTGGTCTGTTTTTTGTTAGAAAAACACACATTTTAAGACATTTTTCCATCCTGTAGACCCTTTAAACTGTGTATGTTTTATATAGTTGATAAATCACACCCTATAATGTTCCTTCATACTCCTCCTGTATAAGTGCGGGACACACATATAAAATTAAAACAGAATCAATTGTCATCCTCCAAAAAAGAGCCGCAGGAAATGTAAACTCACCAACAAACGTTGCTCTTTATTAAACTAAAAGCACTAACATTTTAAGACTTTAAAACTGTTCAGTGCACAGAGTAATAAATTAATAATTCCCCTCATGGTATCAGTTTATTTCAACTGAGAGAAAGTAAATCTGAACCAAGGACTAAAAGTGAAGTTAGCACTAAATATCACTGTGTCACGACTAAAGGTGTTCAATTATTCAACTAGTGAAGAAAGGAAAACGTGTGGAACAATGATCAACTTTAAAAGGCTATATTGAAAGGATATGAGATGGACTCTTGAATTGAATGTGACCGATTTGCCCTCAGATTATTTGAATGTTGATTGTTTTTGTTTGTTTTGCTCTTGGTTCTGTTCTTGCTGTTTGATTGTCTGAGATGGACGTGATGCAATACTGGTGGTGGAGAGTTGAGTTTTCTCTTTTTAATAGTGAAGTCTGTAGAGAAAGTATGAAAATAGACAAAGGAGGTAGGACGATGGTAACTTCTTCTTACTTCCTTTCCAACATGGACTGCCTTATTTGAATGATTTACTGGCACTTAGACATGTACAGTATGTGATACTGATAAATCTGGCTGGGCTTTTGTTTGGCATACATACACATACGTACATAGATATTTTCTTATTTCATTTTAAAAATGATCAAAATACATGGAACTAATAAATATCAGTTACCAGTATTTAGCCGGCTCTACTGCTGAATCCCTCTGGTCTCTTGTGTTTTTTTATCTGAGCTGTCAGACAGACTGGCTTCCACCTCACAGTCTGGTTTCTGGCGATTGAAGCTATTAACAAGGGGGCAATAATGAAAAACTGTCAAATCCCACACAGAAAAGAACAAGTCTGCCCCTTTGATCATGCAGGCAACAGTTTTCTCATTTGACACGGATCAGTTTGACAAGGATCAAATAATCCTGTGCACTTTGTACTGTTTGGCAGCGTCTTGCAAGTGAAGCTGACTGAGGCGGCTCATTTTTTACTGCAAAGACAAACAACACCGCCCGGCATGTGTTTTGTGTTGGCAGAGCAGGTAAATCTCAGCCTTTTATCAGCTTCCATTAATGAGTTCGTAAAACAGATTAATTAGAGCCGACCAACTGCAATAATTTCACATCAACACAGTTAATTAAACACAATTTCAGTTAATTTCCTAATCGACAGTGCCCGCATCCTTTCACAGTCCTATTTCTTTAAGTGAACCCTCTTATTTAATCCCCTTTGGCAGCAGTCTGCGTTCTGGTCCAGAAGACAAATGCACAAAGATGACAGAGTATTTTAACTCTAACCCCTCTTCGCTTGTTCGGGCAAATGTTTAACTGCCTAGAAACTACAGCCATTAAAAAAAGTAGATTTACTAATATGACCACAAATGTTCAGACTGCAGGCAAAAGTGGCCCAAATCTGATTTTTTTTTTTTTTTTTTTTTTGCTCGTATGTGACTCAGATCTGCGTGAACGGCTCAAATCACATGGAATATTTTCAGTTCTGATTTGTTCCGCTTCAGTATGGTCGAAATCAGACACGGGTCTGATTTT
The DNA here is from genome assembly GCA_037367275.1 of Coranthus polyacanthus. Taxonomy (NCBI): domain Eukaryota; kingdom Metazoa; phylum Chordata; class Actinopteri; order Kurtiformes; family Apogonidae; genus Coranthus; species Coranthus polyacanthus. The sequence goes on from JAPQRN010000007.1 coordinate 8,967,359, forward strand.
TTTTGTAGTGTTCTCAGTCTGAACCGTCACATCAAAATTCTTGCAACTTTCACATCACTCTAGATGAAGGTTTTAACGATTCTGCCCTGGCAGGAGTTGTTCAGTAACAGAAATTGCATCTCTTTCTCCTCATCTTTGTCCTCGTTATCATTTGCTCACGAATTTGCTGATTTCCACCGCGCTTCAACTAATAAATGTAACTATAAACACTGACTACAGCGGCCTCCGTGTTTACTTGTGTATGACAGTGTGCTGCATTTGACTTCTTTGTTACTGTTCTTTTGCGCATGTGGGTCAGAGTACTTCCTGCAAGCCAAAGTAGCATTTTTATACATTCCAGGCAGTTTTGTAACACGAGAAACCATGACTTGAAGTTGTCTGTTAACATAATACCATTAATAATAATGTATAAAAGCTGCTTGTGCTTGCTGCGTGCACTAACACTGATCAGACTTAGATTTCATTCGTCTTTACTTCATAATTTCTAAGCAATTCATGTGGTGCCATAAAATGTTTGCAATGCAGTACCCATTCCTATAGGCAGATAAGTCTCATATTTGTCTTTTTTCCACTTAAATCACAATGCAAACAGCAAAGCCTTCTTTTATTGGCACAACAACTCAAATCCAGCAATAGTATTATCTTCTTCACTGCAAAATATCATGTTAACATGCGCCAGTGACGTTTCAAAAGGCATCACTGCTGTACTCTGATTTAGTATTTTCTCTTTGTCTCATAGTGCCGGTGGAAGCTATGAGTGAGTGAAAAGGCCACTAGCCAGGCTGCAGTTTACAGTGTGTGTGAGAAAAGTGATCAGAGTGATAGTGACTTCCACCATGATAAAACTGGGTCAATGTAACCCCCACCCCCTCCACCACAGGCAAGCCTGAAAAAGGAAAAAAAAAAAGAGCTGAGGATACCGTCGCCAGACTCTGTGCGTGGATTTAAGCATGGGGACACTGGAGCGTGGTTTGCCTTCTCTATGGGTCGGTATCTGTGTTGTGTTGGGACTGAAGGCATCCCCCAGATTATTTTGACATGTTTCCTCCTCCCCTGCCGTGTGTGGTTTACAGTGTCACGTTAAAATCTGTGCCCCTTTTATCTCTCTCCACCCGCTCTGTTCCTGTCAGATAGTGTCGTCCATAGTATCTTATCTTTCCTGACCCCCCCCTCACACCCCCCCTTTTTTAACTCTTTTGTGTAAATCTCCGTGAGAGATTCTTCATAAATATGGCTTTGTAGGATTCCATTTAAAGGGAAAATCCACCCTAACAGAAATTTCAACGCTGTACCTAGAGCTTATAGCTAACATTAGCCATCTGATATGCTCTCAGCCTCGCTGCTGCTGTGGCTCGAGAGTAAATGAAAGTACTTAATCAACAAAACAACTCCAGAGTAAACCGAACATCACCGATTAATTATATTTGCCAGTGTGTGAATCAGAGGGTGGATTTTCACCTTAATGACAATAATACTTCATCTTAAAGCTTAGAATTAATAGATGTAGCCTATGAATATATACATCTAAAGGTGATTTAATGGTACTAGATTTTCTTCTGTTTTATTACAAAGTGCATATTTATAAGCTACGGTCAGTTAAACTCTTTTTGCTGTGTCATGGTGAGAAAGCTCTCTCTCCAGCTGCGTTGTGCAGTTGTGTATGTGGTGACCTTATGTTTATACCACGGCCTGGACGAATGCTCATTTCCAATTGGCCCGAAGGTTTCAGTTCATTTAGTGTACGCCAGAAGCTGGATGCAAAGGCTACATGACTGGAGGCAGCAGTTGTTTCATCTGAGATAATCACACGGCATTAAAACAAAGTCTGTTATGCGAATCTGTTGCAGGAATCATTTCATCTGTTTGCTGACTTTGAGAGGCACTGGGGTTTTTTTTTCCCCAGTGCTGCTATTTTCACACGGAGGTTAAGAATAGAGGTCGACTGATTTTTAAAGGCCGATATAATAACGATAGTTTAGAGCAGGAAAAAAGCAGGAAAATAATGATAGTGATACCAATTAAACTGCAAGTATTGTCCCCACCCCTCCATCCAAAACGTTATGCAGAAACGTACAATTCTTGATTTTATTAGAAACTGTTAAATTGAACATCTCAGTCAAAGTAATTGATCATTAAATGTGGAAATGAACATGAAATGTCTGAAGATAGATTACTACACTGCTATCTAGTCATCAGGGTTTAAGGGTTTTTAAATAACAATCAGCTATGACTTGCTTATTATCTCACATGATTGTGTGATGCATTTTAACAGGGATGAAAGTTGTTGCATTTGATGAGGCTTTTGTGACCGAGCTCTTATGAAGTCTCACGGCTATTAGGATTAGCGGGGATTTTTTTTGCTGCTAACAGCAAATAACAGAAAACATTTACAAACTGTCGCACCAGATTCCAGAGTCAGACCGCGAAATTAAAGATTTGAATAGCACTGATGAATATGGATGAGCATTTGGCCCTGGTATAAGCAGGTAACACTCTATGAGGTGCCTGTTTTAAATGGATTTAAAAGAGGTCGTCACTAAGTTGTAAGACGAGGTGTTATCCATTCAAATCCAACATGCATCTCAACAGAGTTTACCTTTACATAAGTTGTCCTTTCATTTGGAGCAAAATATGTGTGATGTGTTGGTCAAACTGAAGTGGTTTTGTATTTTGATCCTGGTATGTTTTGTTGTGCAGAAGACACCTTAGAGGTGACTTAGAAAAATATGCAAAACATAAATTCAGTTTCCCACATGTGGATTAAGGCTAATCCTAGACTGAAAACGTTTTCAGTGGAGATCTTCATTGAACTTAATCCATGTCTGTCAATGTGTGGTAAAACTATTGTAGTAGATTTGGGGGTTTTCTTTACATTTCATTTACTTTAATCATACTTTATTTATTTGCTTTATATGTCAGTCTTTTAGAATGACTTACTCATGGCTATAAATTACAATATAAATGAAAAAAACATGCCACAGTGCTCACAACATTGGATATGCCCTGTAGCACAGGAACATTTCATGACACTAATTTTCATAATTTGCATCAGTTGTCCAAAGAGATGGAATGTAAAGAGTGCCCCTTATTTTTAGTGTTCTTGAAAAAACAGCATTGTCCTCACATTATTTTTGTTTGTTTCTCTCTCTTCATTAATCAGCTTCACATAAACCCAGATGCCTCCCTTGCCTCTTGACGAGCGCATAGTGGTCATTCAGCGCCCTAAAAACTTGGCCCTGTGCGAGGCGTCTCCGCAAACCATCCCGCAGCACTCCTCTCAGATATCAGCCTCCTCAAATGGACAAGTCGCCCACCCAACTCATTTCCACCCGTCTCAGTCACACTTCTATTCACCGGCCTGTAAATCTCTGACTCTGGAATGCAAGCGCAGATCGTCCCGTGTGCAGAAATTCAAGGGCAACCAGCCTATCATCCCAGTGGGAGTCAGACACGTCCCTAGCCACTGCCACAGCAATGGCACAGTAACCCTCGGCCCACGGCTGCCGTCCCACACACATACTATTGATATCAGGGTGACAGTGGACAAAGGAGGGCGAGGAGGTGGACACAGCAACTCGTTACGATGCAGCTCAAGTGTAAAAGGCAGCCGAGGGAAATGCGTTTCTTCACAGGTGGACCAAGGACAATATGACAGAAAATTTGGAACTGCAGGGAGGCCAGATGGAGCTGAACACAAGTCACAAAGAAGTTATCAAAGTCAACTAAGTTCTTCCCCTGGAGGGGTGCTACAGTTTGTCCCCGCCCAGGCACAGCAGCATAAATTCAGGAGTGAAAAAGAAAAAGAAAACAGTACTTTTCTTAACAGAAGCACCCAGGAATTTCCCTCTTTGAGTCACAAGAAAAATTCCAAACTGGGAACTGTCCATCAAAACCATAACAGTCACAGTCTGCCCTACCAGCACAGCTCAGTCCCTGTGCCCCATGCCGCGATCCTAAACTCAAACTTCCCCTCATCCCCTCCCTCCCAACCCACCCATGCTCCAGTCTCATTTCAACAACTCAGCCAGCCTCGCCCGTCCCGTATCAGGGATCACCACCCCCACGTTCTCCATGGTCTACCCCTCTCCCCCTGCTCCTCCCATGCCGGAGGTTTCCCAAGCCCTGACCACACCTGCACTATCGACTGCACCCACCCGTTCAGCTGCGGCTGCTGGAGGCTGGTAAGATGCAGAAGCTGTAGAGGGCATTCAGCGAGCTGCCAAGGAGGTGGAGGAAGCACGTCCACCTCGTTTTCCTGTGTTCACAATGTCGGAGCAGTGAAGAGAGGAAGCAAAGACATGGGCTTGAAAAATCTGGGTGGGTGTCTGTCCACCGCCTCCACCTCCAACACCTCCTCTTCTAACAGCACTGTGTCTGACTGCCGAGCAAACCTGTTCAAACCGCTCCGCTGCGCCTCCTGCTCTGGTGAGGCCAGCAACTATGAGAGTCCTGCTATACTTCGAAAAAAACTGGTAGGGGGATGCCTGCCATGCACCCCACTGTCCTCCTCCGCCCCTCTTCGGGCGTTACAGAGCTGTGTAACAGGCTGCAACCCCAAAGCCTCCCAGACAGGCAGTTCAACCTGCAGTTACTGCAGCAGCGACCCCATAGTGGTGACATTCAACCCTCGTAGAGGCAAACCTCCGGGAAGAGGCATTGGAGGGGCTCATCCAATGGGTATGTTCCAGTCTGATGATGATGACTACAGTGTTCGCACTATCTGGCCTGAAGAATTGGCAAAAAAGATGACCCATTCAAAAACACAAAAGAATCTCTGTTCTGGAGTGGGAATTGGAAAGACCTGCGCAAACCAAGCTCAAAATGGCAGTAACGGAACAGGCCTCGTTCTCCTGGACTGTCAGAACCTCCAGGACTATGCACAGTCTCAGCTAACAGACCACGCCGGCCGACGGCGGCTTCACCAAGGCAAAATGGCCGCCCTCGATTTTATAGGCCGCAGGTCAGGGTCGGGGTACGACGACGGCCAGAACTCGCTGAAGAGGCTCCTAAATAAAGATGACACGGGACTCAGGGACCATCCTGAGCAAGACGGAGATGCATCATATCCTCGTTCTCCTTCTCCCCGGTCCGCATCCCCACCATCGCCTGTTTCCTTCTCGCCTCCACCGTCTGCCCCGAGCACGCTCATCAAACCCAAACCCTGGCAAAGAGACAGGGAGGGAGGACATTCTCTGCCGTCGGCTCAGTCATTGCACCTGGCGCTGAACTCCCTGAACAGAGAGCAAGATGAAGAGAACAGCAGAAGTAAGAATTTGATGCATGTCACCTGTAAAAAATGGTGTCATATACAGGAAAAATATAGGAAATACAGTTTTACAGACAGCAAAAATACACTGCTATCAATAGAATAAAGCTAGATCATGCTAGGTTGAATTTTATGTAGGAGTACAGACTTAGTTAATTCAGTGTTAACTTAATTTTCCAATTATCTTATACTAGTATTCGTATTTACACAACTTATGGTATATCAGTTTATGTCTGTTCCATCTTTTCCATTTTTCCCTTTTCATCCTTGGCAGCCGTTTAACTTTGACATAACTGACTACACAATGCAGAACAATGAATTAAGTTCATTTTAGTTCATTTTACCAGTGCACATGTATTTGTAGTTTTATTCTGAGGAACTGACTAGTTTTGGTTTCGTTTTTTATTTAGTCTTAATGTTAGCTTCAGTTTTTCAGGTATAATAAGTAAATCCTTGATTTATAGAAGCTGAAATAAGGCATGGCATCAAATATGATTTACAAAACCACAGTTTATTAAAGGTCCCATATCGTGCAAAGCCATTTATTATTGTACACAATGAACCTTCAACATTGGGGGAAGCAGAGTTTATTTTGTTTTAGTTCATGTTGCATTTTTAATTGTAATTTTATTTAGTGGCATGTTTATTTTTATTTCACTCAACAAAATGATTTTTACACTGCCAGTTTTAGTTTTTGTTAACTACTATAACCGTGATGCAAAAGGAACACTTGTGTGTCTTCTTTCAGTGCACCTCTCCCTGCCACTCTCCTCTTCGTTGCCGGCCTCTCTGTCCGATGAGACTCTGATGACTCCTGATGCAGAGAACGCTGTGGTCAGTCCCATCCTGCCCTTCCTGTTTCTGGGGAATGAGAGAGATGCCCAGGACCTGGATCTCCTGCTCCGCCTCAACATTGGCTACGTAGTCAACGTGACCACGCATCTGCCCCTCTACCACCATAACTCTGGACTGCGCTACAAGCGGCTGCCAGCCACCGACAACAGCAAGCAAAACCTTCGACAGTACTTTGAGGAGGTTTTCGAGTTCATTGGTGAGAGTTCCACTTTTGATATATTAGTCTAGTTATAAGTGTATATATGTTGTGGAGAGAGACATTGTCAAGGATATGAAGTAATATCAGTGGGTTATTGTAAACTGTCATTTTTGCCTGATTTCAGTCCTACTATTTTAGCTGCTATTCAGTGTCAGGAAAGCTACTTGGAAAGTGTATCTTGCTAAGCTACCACTTACTCTACATTAAATAAAATTTCACTGACGCTACACCATCATGGCAAAGGCAGTTCACTACACTGGACGCTACTTTTTACATTTTAAATTGAACCAAATTCATGCTAATTGCTCTCTCTCAGTGGTTGATAAATCTGTCACTCAAGCACATATGCAGTAAAAAAAATATACACTTCAACAGTTCAGTTCAATAACCTGCAATCTCTGTTATAGTTATGGTAGCAGCAGAAACCTCTGCAGTGTTTGAGCTCAGGAAATGCAGCTTGTGTGGACGCTACCACACTACTTTATCAGTAAAAAGAGCTTCACTACTGAAAAGCTTTATGATTCAGAAAACAGCTATGTTACCACCATGCTACTGAGAAATAAACCAGTAAAGTTGTCGTAAAACAGTGCATAGATATACAGTAAAGTAATAATGAAGGGTGCTCAGATCACATGGTCTATTTGAACCATTACATTTATCATGTTGCATCATTATTATTTTCAAAGCTGCACTGATTAATAGTGTTTGACGTCTGAGAGAAAAGGTCTGACAGGAAACAAGAATGTTATCCCCCTCTCTGGACTCCGGTTTTGGCCACTCATAGATGTTTTCAGACAGACTGACAGCTGTAATTACCAATCACTGTTAAGACTCAGTCAGACGTGACTCTACTGCTCGACTGTGGTTCGACCCAGAAGCTTCTTCACTTTTCCACAACAGAGTGAAACAGCGTCAGGTCATCTATGTTCATATTTAGTCTTTTGATTTGGCCCAAGAGGAGAGAGCTGCAGAAGGAAGGTGTGTATTTTCAAATTCTGGCGTTTTTTTTTCCCCCCCTGAATTCAGCTACTGCAGCTTTGAGTATTTAAACTAAGAGATGAATCACGTATCATGAAGCTGTTCATTTACTGAGAGCCAACATAGAGACACAACAGGCTGGGAATCTGTGAAGTCAATGAAGCCATTTTACCATTTTAACGGCACGTAGAGAAATTGTCTCACAAGATCTGCACCATCTGATCAGCTCTTCTTCTTCTTCATTCGGAGCACCCTTATTGATTATATTTGAATTTTCACTGACGTTCAGCATTGGTCCACAAGCAGCATTAAGCTAAGTTTCTTCTTTCTTTTGTTCAATGACCAATAAATAATCAGTGTTGTTTTTTTCACCCACAGAGGAGGCATATCAGAGTGGACAGGGAGTGTTGGTTCACTGCCAGGCAGGCGTGTCCCGTTCTGCAACAATTGTCATCGCATACCTTATGAAGCACACCCTCATGACAATGACAGATGCCTACAAGTACGTGAGGAGCCGTCGTCCCGTGGTTTCTCCAAATCTCAACTTCATGGGCCAGCTGTTGGAGTTTGAGAGGGACCTCAACTCTGGGGTGACCCCTCGCATCCTGATGCCTAAACTTAATGGTGTGGAGACGCAAGTGTGAGGAAGGTCAGAGGTCGGGAGCACCAGGAGAAGAGAGAAACTGGGGATTTTGTGGCATTATTGAGTGAAAAAGAGAGAGCTATGATGAGAAATACTACAGCAAGTTTCAACGTGACGATCTGTTCGGCAGTTAGTGCACTTTTAATACTGTGAAACATGAGAAAAATGAGTGGATGGTTCTGAAGTTGTAACTCCGACAACTTAATCATCTTCCAGTATACTGTTTTTAAGAAAATGTGCCAATATTTTGTATAGGTCTAACATCACTCAGATATCTCTTCTCTTTTTTTTCTGATGCCTCCTCCTTTTTGTTCCTACCGTTTACATTTACAGCCACATACAAAAATAGACTGACTTTGTTGCCATTCATCATAAACGCATGCAGCAGATGAAGGCAAACGTGAGAGGGGTTCACTGTTAATGTCCTACTTCATCCACGACGCCACGTTGACGTTTCCACCACATGTAGCAACACACAAGTCACTGCAATGCACTTTACTGCCCATGTTTTATCATCACCATCTGCACTGGCTTGAGGATGAGAGGGATTTTGTCACAAAGACTTTAGTCACTGTTTTTGGTTCATTTTTATCATGTTTATCTTGGGATTATTTCCTGTTTTGGACCTGTGTAATAGAGCAGAACGGACCTAGTCTGAACGTGAGTGGCATTAATCTGAGAAACAAAATGCAAAAAGGACAAACAGCTTGTAGGAAATGTGTTAAAATGGTTTTATTTTAGTGAAACAGCAACAAGGAGAGTAGCAATGAGAAAACTATTGTAAGTCTGTCAAATGACAATGTAAGAACATTATAACATTATTGTGTATAAAGCTTCTACACGCTTTAATATTCAGGTTGATACACTGATTTAAGACCATAAAAATACGAGTAAAAATGAGTATATTATTTACACACTGCCTAAATGGCTGATATAAGTAACAACATACCCAACATTTTTTTGAGTTTTCTTAAATGCACATGATTTACAGTATTTACAAAGGCCGGAAGTGGGAGTTTTAATGTCCTGCTGTTATAATGTGCTTTAAGAACGTCTCCAACTGCGCAGTGTTCATTCTGTGGTTAATTCAAAAAGAGAAATGCATTTGTTAACTTTACTTTTTATAATGTGTAAAAAAAACAAAAAAACAAACAAACTTAGCCCTCGTTTAAGTCTTCGGATTTGGTGTTCAGCATGAAACTGTCCTAAGAGACGTGTCGTGGCGCATGCAGACTGACATTTTTCTTCAGATTTAAAGAGCACACGAAAGTTAGAGACAACACAGTGAAATGTTGTAAAGCTTTTATTTCTTAAGACTTCCTTCCTGATATCGACAGGTTTTGTTGTCTTAATTCCTTGAAGAAACTGGGACGAGACAACAAAGTCAGTTTGGAAATGTTATGGCTTTGACTTTCTTACTTAAAGTAAGTTGTATAAATAATTGTAAAGTTAAATCTCCTTTATATGTCCTTGATTTCACACCTTTGTGAAGAAGTCAGAACATTCACAGGTTGTGATTTGCCTGATTAGCCGTCACTCTGTCTCTCTCTCTCTCTCGCTCTCTTTTTTTTTGCCTTATTGTCCAAACTGAACTTCTTAACTGTGTCATTCATGACTATGCATTACTTTACGATGAAGGCACTGGTTTGACTGGAGGAGGTTACTGAATTCACTGTGATGTTTTCCTCTGTATTGTTAAGGTCTAGGCTGACCCAACATTGATTACCTGCCTCAAACCTCCGTCTTATAATCACAAAAAAAAAAAAAAAAATTGCAAAACGTGTCTTATACATTAATCAGTGAAATATGTGCAGACCAAGTGTTTTACGGTAAAAACTGTGGCTAAAATGGGAAAGCATTTGCCTCCAAACTGTGTGATCTGTAGTTTATCCAGTAGCAGCATTTTCAAAGGATCACAGCTCCCTTAACACTGTGCAATTTAAATCATTTCATGGTAAGTGTAATGGTCAGAGTCGATAGGAAGCTGATGTTATGGTGAGGATTATTTTGCACATTTTAGCAACTGATGCCATGACCTTTATTCAGCTGTCACACTGTACTTATTTATTTGGTAATTTAACACTTTTAAGGTAATATGACACTACTTTCAGCTTACCTCAATTGTAAAACCGTGTCACATCTGACACATTGGTGAAGCATTTTATTCCTTAATGCACAGCTGTGGGAAGAGGGATCATTTGTGTTATTTTTTTGTGAACAATTTATGGTAACTTTACAATCTACAGAGACTGATTTCTAATCAGTACAATCAAATGGTCATGCAAATCAGCCCACAAACTAAACATGTTTATACATCTCTCGATAGAAATATAGGTGTTCCACCACATATTAAATGGTTGTGAAGCCTGAAAGGCACGTCTGGGCTCTTTGAAAGTCCCTTATTGATATATTAAAAGATTCACTGGATTGCATTTTAAAAGCAGACAGAAAGTACTAGTTTGTATGTCTAGTATGTTTTGATTTTCTTTCATTTTTTTCTCTAAATTCTTTTTTTTGTTTGAACAAAATGCCAGTTGCCCCCTTTTCCAGATTTTACAGGAACTTGCGCTTAAATAATGACCTACAACAAGTTCCTAAAACCAAAATGCCTTCAGCTTAGCCTTGTGGAATTTGGTCCTCCAGTGTTGTCACTATGAATATGACTTTGTAAAATAAGGTTTCTGAAATTTGCTTGTTGGATTTATTTTCTGGCAAAGTGACTTTGATATAGGCTATATATTTTTCTACAGTACAACTTCTTCATCACTGTAACGCAGATTTAGGTATAAACATACTCTGTCTGTGTATTTACTGTTTTTTACATGAATCTTTCTTTTGTACGAAAGGCTGTTCAGACAGAACGACATCTTCCAGCTCTGCAGTGTCAATACGGATCCTCAGCTTTGTTTTCCAGTCTCGCTGCTGTTCGGACCTCAGTCAGAATATGTTTCTGTTTTTACCTCTCGCCTTTATTTCAGCTGAGAGCTCAACCAAACATCACCCTCCCAGTCTTTCCAGCTCAGCTAGCAGTAGGCGCCGTGTTAAACCATGAAGAGGGCCCGTCGCTGTCGCTCCTTGATTTTTATACGGACTTTATATGCAAAGTGGCTGTCGAAGCAATTTCTTTAATTAAAGGACTTACTGTGCAGTTGAGTCAACGCTGACCTCAGACATTTGTACTTGAGAGATGCATCAAAGAGAAATGAACTGAACATTTTCTCTGAAAACCTGAAGGGCCAGTGTCTCTGTGAGCGTCAGTTTGTGTAAAAAACCTTCTGCTTGTGTTTTGCACTTGAAAAGAAGAAACATTTGGAAGTGGTCACTTGTACGTCTGCTAACTTTTTGAGAACTGTATATCTGTGCATTGCTTATTTGTGGAAACTTTACTCCTGTTTGTATTTTATTGCTTATTTTTAAACATTGTGTTATTTCCTGTACCAAATATTGAATTTTAAGGATATTGATTACTATTTGATGATGGGAATGATGTTGCGATAAAAAGGCAGATCACCTCCTCCCTTCCTTTTGGGGGTAAGAACTCTTCAGGTATGACTGTCATTGTAATGCTGTGCTGTTTAACCCCCGCCGCCCCACATCCCCCAGACTCATATGAACTTACCTGTGATGCTCTCTGTCGCCCCCTTGCTTTTCATAATGGATTGTTTTTCTTGAGCAAATGTAATATTTTCATATTGTAGTAACTGGTCCTTGTATTTAGACAACCTTCATGTACTGACTATACTCTTCAGAATACTTTGAGGTGCACTGTGACTAAAACAAACAATGCTGCTATATCACAAAGACTTTATTGTGTATGTCACGTTCAGCAGATGCAGCAATGCATTCAGCTAATGGTGACGGATACAAAACGGGCTTCGCCATGAAAGCCCTGCTTACCAATTCAATCCAGGCTTCATTGTGCTGCCTCGGTGCAGTGGATTTATCTCAGAATGACTGTGTGCACAAGTGTAGCATTTGATCCTGTAGGTTTTCCTTATGAACATGATAGAAAGAAAAGAGAGAGTGTGAAAAAAAGGGCCAAAAAACACGTAGCAGTCGGATATTTTCCAAATCCATTTCATGAATCACTGTGGAAAAGCAGAACTTTTAAGCCTCTTATTGTCTACCAATGCATCCTTTCTTTAGGTTCAGTCATATATCAAGATTTCTGTTGATTTTAGCTCTATGAGAAATAAAAAAAACACTTCTCTGTTCTTCAGGCAATCTGCCTGGGAACTGTTTTACTTAATATGAATAACAAAAAATATTCTGTCTGAATAAATAGCCTCCTTTATATGTAGTTGATATCATGTCATGATGTGATGTCAAGTACTTGAAAATGTGATTTGTTGATTAAATCAATAACAATAATAACTACAACAATGTCAGTAATATAACACTGTTATCACGGGCATCCTTAGGTTAGCGAAGGATTAATGAGGGGCATTTTGATTTTCATACATTTGCTTTTAAGCTGTCTGAAGTTAAAGCTTATAAAAATGCATTTTGAATATGTCTGGACCTAATTAATTTGCCCCCTTATAACATAATATAATCTTAGTATAGATGGGCTTTGGGGCTAATGTACTTCTCAGACATTAAAATCCAAAACTGTATCTATAAATCATCTTGTAGCACAAAACAATATGCAAAAGGAGTTATACTGAAATACCCTTCAGAGCATCTGTAGCTAGAAAGTCAGCCAGTGTAAAGATCATCAACCCAAATACACACAGGCCTTCCACACATCCAGGACTTCCCAGAGACGAATTAAGTTGAACTGCGGTTTGGAAAGGACGAAAGATTTCAACAAAAGCGGGACGTAGGTGAGATGAAATTGTGGGAAATGATCATCGGTTTAAATACTTTGTTGTTGTGATGTGGAACTCATATCCAGGCAGAACAGTTGAGAAACGCGTGGTGCACGAGGGTTTTGAAAGCTCCTCTGTGAAAGTGCACTGACAAACTCACAGGTTCTCACAGGTTCTTTCTTCTCCATTTCATACATGTTTGATTAGCAGCAGTTCTGAATAATCTGGTTTCTCTGTTGGTAACACGAATGAAGTTTTTTTCCACCAAGTGATTTACTTGCTGTCTTGTCTTCTTTTATGTTGGTTATAGCTGAATACGATAACGTTACCATAATAGCATCCTAAAGTGTGCAGTTCAAAACCTGATGGCTGGATTGTGAAGTTGTTCTCCATGTTCATTTCTAGTAAACACACTGGAACTGGCTCTTTTAATAAAAAAAAAAAAACAAAAAAAAAAAGAAATTGGTTTCAGTCTGGTGTTATTTTTGAACTGATCCAATCTGTAGTGTGCTGAAATCTGTCCTGAACGCAAACCTTCGATACAGTGATGCATGTGATAGACTCACTACGCTGACTGATCACCAGCGATGTGTGAATGAAGTCAGGAGTGTCTATTTGGAGCTATTGAACAGTTACATTACCATCAATACAAAGAGCCAATTGCGATTGATGATTCAGACGTTCACCCCACCCAGATCTGCAGCACTCACGGTTACATCAGCGCCGGTCGGCGTTCCCAGCTGTGTGATCCAGCTCTCGGGGGACGATCAATCAATGAGAGAGGTTAAAACAAACTCACTCTGTGCCCAGTGCAAATAAAAAGCATGAGCAGTGTGAGGTAGTAAACTATTGACTGGATTTAATGGTAAAGGCCAGTGCTACATCTCATACTGAAATAGTTTCTATTCTGAAATTGATTGAATGAGTAAATGCGACGATCTCCAGTTGGTCTCATTGTACCAAAACTTATTGGTAATGCTTTATGTTATAGGTGTGTTTAGGCGTATTAAACTGAAAGCAATTTAAAAAGGAATTATGAAGTTACAAAATATAAAGGGAGGAGTTTTTTTGTGTAGCTCTCATTGACAACATGTAGCTATGTCATTTATCACCTATAGACAGTAATCATTTGGTGCATTTCCATTTGAGAATAAAACACATTTTCTGACATTTTCATAACGTCAAGTCTTTTTTCTAAATAATTAACCCAGAATAAATTTCATACCTTGCTGCAGAAAACTTCCTAATGAATGTTAACTCATTTGGGAAATTCTAAACAACTTGCAAAATGACTTCTTTGGCAGTTATAGTATTTGTAGTTGCAATGATTAATCGATTACGTGTCGACTACTAAATTATTCGGCAACTATTTTGATAATTGGACAAATGGTTTGAGTAATGTTTTATGAGAAAAAAGGTCAAAGAATTTGCAAAGTCCATCTTCTTAAATGTGAATATTTTCTGGTTTCTTTCCTCACTGGCTGTAAACTGACACACGAGGATGTCATGTTGGGCTTTGGGAAACACTTTTTCACCATTTTTTGTAGGCCACACGATTAGTCAATTAATCAAGAATATAAGCAACAGATTAATCAACACTGAAAATAATCATTAGCGGCAGCCCTGATAGTATTATAGTACACTATAATAAAATAATGTATTTCAAAGTAATATATAACGGCAGAGAAGTGCAGTGTTTATGGGATACAGGCTATTTAAACAATTTAATCAGAACTAATACAACTGATAAAATACTTAAAGAAGCTATTTGTGGATTTTGGGGTTAAAAAATTATCAACAGCAGGGGGCAGTAGTGAACCAGATGCATTCAATGCCACCAGTGAATAAACGCTATGCCTATCACTTACTGAAAAAAGTGTGAAGCTTATTGTTATAAGTTATGGCACCTTCAAGGTTTCTTCTTCAAACAAAAACTCAGACAACCGGTCAAAACAACACTGCTTTCTTATAATCTTCATGTGCTGCGTCAGCCATTATAGGTCAGTTTTTGACAAGACAGCAGCCACCGTAAAATCATAAATGCTTAGTTTTTCCGTACGGTTTGTGTTGTCAATATCTGCACTAAAGGTCCATTTTGAATTGTCCAAACAAGGTCTGAACTGTCACAGTTTGGTCTGAATCTCATATCAACAAACGGCGAACTCAGCAAACATAACAACGCTAACTTTATATCTTCATGAGCATCACTACATCCCCAACTTGGCAGTGTAGAAGAAACTAGGCTACTTCTTATTTACAATGTGTCAGACTCAGGCAAAGGTGAGGCTCTGAGGGCAGACTAAAGGCTCCAGTGGCTCACTACTCACTCTAGTGGTTCAAAGAGGTATTGAGGCACAGCCATCCCTGATAAGAATTATAGCATAGCACAGATCTCTGCAACACAGTGGACACAGTGGCCATTTTCCTCTGAACACAGGGAATCTGACAAATTTTCATCATATCGCAGCTAAAGTTAGCATTCAGCTACTTCCCAGCTATCATTACTACTGAACATTTTCATGGTTAGGTGTTGATTTGTTTTGCAGTTGAGATAAACACACCTATAACACACACCTCTACTCAATACACTGTCTGTAAATTATTTATGGGCTATTACCTCCTGGAAAAGAGATTACAAACTGCCTTGACAATCAAAGTCCTCCGTCTCGTGACTGGTTGTAGTGTATTAGCCACTGGTTATGGCAGTGGGATTCACAGTCCTACACAGGCTCAAGAGAATATTTAGATGCAGCAACTCTTTATAAATGCCTGTAGTCATCATCAAACACTAGTAGAGTCAGATTAACCACAATGCACTCTGTTTTTCCACATCCAAACCTCAGCTACTGTTGAGTAACTGCTGTTTCAAACATCCAGCATTTCAGCCAACTGGGTCCCGTCGTGGAATCAATGACTCAAAATCTTTTACCATCATTGTTTCTGTCTTTGTTGACATCAACCTTGAGGCAGAGAAGTGTCCATCACAGTCAGATGAAAAAAACAACCATTCATTGATCAGGTCACATGTTTGACCTGGTCAGGTAGAGGTTCAGGTCTTGTTTTGTCATTAGATTTAATGGGAAGAACGAACTCTTTGTTGCCAATTACGATGCAATTAAGTTGTTCGGTGAAGATTTTAGTCTTAATTGCATTTCAGAAAATGCAATGCAGCTTTTATGGAAATGGGCTTGTATCTTAAGTGTGTATTACCATTGGTGTAGAAACATGTTTATGTTTCCCCCCCAAGAAAACATGAAAAAAGCAGATGACCTTTATCTGGAAGAAAAAACTCTATAATGTTGCTCTTAGACGCAACAATGTCTGACAGAGGCAAGTCTTTTTTCTTTAGTACTGGGTCTTTATTTACTTCCAAAATATGAATGATGAGCTCATGCAAACACAGAATCATTTGTGCCAAATGTACTCATATAAAACTATCTGAAAGTAATACAGAATGCCTGAAAAACATAAATAAGGGCATTTCCACCATAAACTGATACATAAAAAGCACAGAGTGGTGCATAAAAATCCACCAGAAAGAAAAGAAAGAAATGAGGTGTTTGGTGCTCAAAATGTCCTGGAGGAGGAGGAGGGACCCCAGCAGCTTAATGTGTCCCCAAATGTCCAAATGAGACATACACACCTCTGTATCTGCATCGTAGACTGAATGTGTTAAGTGAAACAGCAGCGAGTACGGACAATGAGACTGTTCCTCTGCTTTGAGCTGTCCAGATGGAACAGTCCCAGTGTGCCGCCGTAATAATTACATTCCAGTTAATTAAATATTATTAATTAAGAAGAACATGAACACAAGTTAAATGTAACATGTATAACACAACAGTTAAACACAAAAAGAGCAAATAATTGAAATAAACATTTTTTCAAACATTTATGATTTGCGTGACCTTACTTTTTGCTTTTAACTGGGGCATTATTTTACTGCAGTTTACTCTTTTCTGCTGAGTTTCATGCACTCTGGTGTCCCACACTAATTACAACAGAGCATAGCCTGCAGAGATCAAACAGTAGCTGTCATGGACCATCTGGTTAGGATTTTGGGCATGGCCCTTGTAGTCTTGTACTGGTTTGTACCTGCTGTCTCTGTTTTTCAGAATCTGTGCCAGGACAAAAAAAGTGGTTCGTGAGGATTAAAACCAATCCTAAAATTACTACAAGCAATATTGCCAACTCCCTGCTGGATTAAATATGAATTTGTTGCTGGAAACCAGGTTAATTTTGCCAGAGCAAATCAGCCTGCTCAGCAAAGAAAAACTAATAAACAAACCAGAAAACAGCACAGGGCCAAACAAGCAGGTATAACTGTATTATTCCATGCGCCCCTGACACGTTTAGGAACGGATATACTGCGTGTTGTATTTTAAAAATCCACATTATTTACCTTTATGCAAGTTCCATACATTACTGTGAAACATTTCATTTCATTTTGAAAGCGCGTATTACAGTCTCACCCTCCTCAGTGTCCGGTTATTTGGTTTCACTTGTCTTAACAGCATACGTTTGATTCGGTGCCAGACAAGCACAGGTGTAACAGTGTAACTGGTAAATATTTTCATTTCAGTTTCATTTGCATGCGTTACAGGAGGAAGTCGAGGTACTAGACGTCGAGGTTTTTCTCACGTGCCATCCTGACATTCTCTGTGAATTGCTATGACTGCTGATTTAATATTTCTATCAACATGTTTTTATTTACTGGTCAGGATATTTACACACCAGTGTTGCAGCTGATTCTTCCACCATTATCCAGCAGATGGAGTCCAGTTAAGTTTTGTTGGTTGTTCTCTTTAGTAAATTAACTGCCACTTTATTGCTTCCATCAACTCTCTTTTTTTTTTTGGGATAATTTGACCAATGTTTATGCTTAAAGAAGCTTGGGTTTCTGTTGGATCTGTTGTTACTTTACATAACAGTGTAGCGGCCAAATCTGCCTCCATTATCCAGCAGATGGAGTCCTGAAACTGCAGCCACAGTTTATTAATACAGATGCTGTTCATGCCGCCTCCTAAGGTTCATCTGTGGTCACTGACATATAATCAACACTAACAGGAACATTTTACCTCTTTGCATTTATCTCACGTTTAATGAATTTGTTGGTCTTCATGTCTTCATTTAAATTCTAAAGAAAAATAGAGAGCATGGACTTATTGATGGACGTAATGTTGTTAACATGAGTTGAATGAACATAATATACATGGTGTCAGAAAATCATGTATTGGAGGCTAATTTCAGATTTCTGTTCTGTTTAAAACCACTAAATTATGTTCTGGGTTTAATACACAGCTTTGGAAATAATTATTAGACCACTTGTGATTATAAAAGTCCTTCAACATGAAATATTAATAGTTTCTAGATTGTTTTTCAACGTTAGATGGTCTTAATTATGTCATTAATTCAAATTCAGCTTATTTCTTTAT
>JAPQRN010000007.1:8995326-9025649 GCA_037367275.1 Coranthus polyacanthus
GGTTTATTTGCAAAGCACGTATCGGTAAGAAAATCAGACACCTTTTGATATATTTCTTACCACGAGTTTACAATTTCCTATGTATGTGGAATTTATAAAATTAAAATCTTGCAATAATAAATTCTAAAGACTAGCTGAGCACGCTTTGCACATGAATAGCCTCAAACCTCAAAGAAAGAGGATTCATTACTAAGATCAAAGCTGTGGGTAATTTACTAAACATGCTGACAACACCAATTATAGGCAAACAATGTTTATTGATTTCAGGGTGAATTTTATTTAATACCTATTATGCTATCACAAATAACAGTATACAGAGGATGCACGGCCCCTTGGATTGCCATTTATAGTACAGTTGTGCGCATTTATTACTCTCCAGCTCTCAGTAGATACTAACATCCATGTGACACTTGCATCCGTCTTTGGGAAGGGAGAGAAACTTAAACAGGGTGGTGATGAGCTCGGTTAGTGCAATTTTGTGTAAGCAGTTTGGGTGGGAATGAGCACTCCTTAAACTACAGCTCAGATAAAACACTGGAAGCCAGACTGCAGGTCAGCCCAGTGCCGTCAGGCTCCACGTTGAGCTTCTTCACAACTCCATCTTCCACCAGCATAGAATATCTGAAACACAGGATAAGAAGACACGTATTTATACCTATAAACTTTAACGCTAAATGAATATCATAAAATAATCTTATTTATTGTTGTGTCCAAGAGAAAGAGTAAACTTTAGACTATGCATTCAAGAAGCTCCAGCACAATAACTATATCTATTAAAATAGAGCGATAACTTGCACATGGTCATAGTTAGTATCTGTAACATTTTAAAAATCAGTTCTATGAAAGAGAGCGAACCACAGTAATGTCAGTAAGGATTGTGTTACCTCTTCTGGCACTGATTCTGTCTTGATAAGTCAGTATATGAGTCTCAGTTCTCAAGAAGTAGCAAAGGTCCTAAGACTTGGTGTTGTCTGCTTAACTGTTTAACATCCTCAAGTAACTCAAAGAAGAACAGGCTCGGTGTGTATGAGTTAATGACAGCTTCAGTCAGCACACAATGCTTAACAACACACAAACGATCAGTCTGTTGTCTGCATCTGAAATTAAAAGGTTACCTTACCTCTTGGATCGCTTGTTCCCAAGTACCTGCTCAACCTGATCACTGTCAAGTAACAAGTCAACTGCCTAAGAAACAGAGTGGGGAAGTAGCAATCAGTACAGTTCTAACACTTTACAATGTAACTGCATATCTGATCGTCTGTTTAGTATTACCTTTGTAAATGCTCCGGTGGGATCAGCCAACATTCGGACCTACAGAAGAAAGCAGTAGTAAGTTCAAGGTTATTGTAATCTGAATTATTATTGTCCGTGGCAGCAAACTGTCTGCTCCATTTGTATGGTCACTCAATGACTACAGGAAACCAGAAGCCTAAAGTG
Source organism: Coranthus polyacanthus (assembly GCA_037367275.1). Lineage (NCBI taxonomy): Eukaryota > Metazoa > Chordata > Actinopteri > Kurtiformes > Apogonidae > Coranthus > Coranthus polyacanthus. The sequence goes on from JAPQRN010000007.1 coordinate 8,996,764, forward strand.
ACATCTCAAGATGAAAACGATCATTTGAGTTTGTTTTTACAGCAACATGGCCATACTTGGTATGAAAATTGAACTGACCATTTAATTAAGAGACAATGTGACTGTGATAAGATTAATTTTTCGAGAAAAGTGATTTTTACTGGGCTTAGTACCAAACGAGCAGAATATAATTTGTTAGGCCAGGGCATCCCTGTAGCACAATGCTTCATTTATAAATGGTATTTTGCAGAGCATTTTGCCTCTATCAAAAAATTGCAGCTCCTGCAATTTGTATATTGCCTCTGGCCATATTGTGAATTCAATAATATTTCAATTCAGTGTTCAGCTGTACTTGATATCTGTATTATCAACTGTGATGAAGTTCTTCTATTGTGTTCAGTCTACCATCTGTGATAATGTTTGGCAGATTACTTTGACAGTCAATGATATATCACCAGAAGTTAGTTCAAAATGGGAATTACCATTAAATATAACTGCTCTATACATCACAACACACTCGTTAGCCATGGTCCGAGTGTAAGACTTGAGATCAATTATATTGGTATCCAATGAATGACAATATGCTTTCATCATTGTGTGCATCACACAAAAATGTAAGTCCCTACCAAGGGTTTCGTTAACTGAATATTTTCTGCCATTGACAGATTTATTTATTTATTTGAACAAGGATGGACAAACTGAAGGCCATTATTTTGACAGTAAAACACTGATGTAGCCTAACTTTAAGCAATTCTCAGGCAACACTGGGTCAATAATAGCCCACATCTCCTGTCAGAGTGCAGTCAGAGCGTTGAAGAGCTACAGACTGGAGGCCTTGGAGCGCATCTGTGATCACTGCAGGTCAGGGCAGCAACACCTCTGCTGTGCTTGGCAGCTGCCTCACTGCGCTGTTGCATGTTGCTCTTAACTCATCACATATTTGTTCAAGATCCCTAAGCTTCAGTTTTCAACACACTGGGTAAATACTCTTCTGTAGGATTTCCTCCTGGTGAAGCGAGTACTCAGGTAATCTCACATTCAGAGAGTTTTACCTACTTGTGATCACTCCTCTGGCAAAATGTTCTGACTTTAAACTCTGTCTGAAGTGATGCTGGTAATTCCGCTCTCCAGTTTGGCAAAAGAGCATAGGTTCAGTTTTCAGAACAAATTAACACAGCCTGAGGCAAAGATACAAAGCCTAACGACAGTTGCCTAATTGTGTAGTTCTACTGTATAAACCTGAATTGTTCATATTAGCCCGTTTGGACACGGTGGTCGTGGTGATTTAGTCTCTCCTTTGTCACTGCAGAGGACATGTTGACATGAAAAGTGATGATTCAGCGTCTCTCTTCACCTTCTCTCTCCATGTCCGTATAAAGGCATAAACTGTAAATATGTTCTGTATATTAGGCTAACTGTTTTTATTTGAAAAATATTTGCTATTAAATATGCCTAATTAATTATCATTAAAAAAGAAAATTAAAATGACAGGTAATAACAGACTATAGCGGAATTTCTACGACCCTGTCCATCATTTTGACGGATAGTGAGAAAGTTTAACGCAACCTCTGGTCCTTACCTTTCCATCTGCTCCTTGATCCTTTCCCCAGGCAGCCATGACAAACGCGTCGTTAACAGAAATGCAGGCAAGCTCCTCTATGCCTTTATTCTTTAAGTCCTCCGCCTGCTGCACAAAACCTGGGAGATGAGTCTGAAAGTAAAAAAAAAAAACAAGATAAATTGATGTCAAGATCACTGTGGACAAGAAATGACAAGGGGACTTAGCAGGACTGACTCACCTTGGAACAGCCAGGAGTAAAAGCTCCAGGCACAGCAAAGAGAACACCTTTCTTCCCCTTGAAAAGCTGATCCATAGCCACTTTATTTCCTGGGTCCCCCTCTTGGACCTCCACTGCTGGGAGATGTTCACCAACCTGGTGGGGATTAAAATAATAATATACAGTGACAGATAATAAGACTATTTTACGACCCACATCACATAATACCAATATTTTATTCTCTGACACCGCAGGACACTGAAAGCTTTGCTGCCCTCACTAGTGTGTAATGCTGATAATGTAAATACTTTATTCAAAACATATGTATCAAAAAAAAGAAAATCACAACAAACATGTGTAATCAAATAAGATGTTGTGGTTTACTCAAATGAATGACGGCAGGAATTAGTAAACTCAATAAACCTGTCTCCAATTAGGGGTCTAATTATTGGTTTATTTGAGGACGAAGAGTTGACTATGAAACTTGCATTGCGGCTGCAAGCCACCGGAGGGCGACAAATCATCACATACAGATGCGCGTGTCTGGTTAAAATGGCCGAATGCCTTTTCTAAATTTAAAACCGACACCGACAGACTAAAGTGACGTACTTTATTAAACTGTGCTGTTCAAAACGTTCAAATGAATAAACAATATAGCTAGTGTTGCCAACTTCCCGATATAAGCTAATATTTGTACGCAGAATAGCTGAGAGGTATATGCACGTCGTCAGATAACGGAGTTAGGTTGTTCGTCTCTTGATTAAGTTTATTGTGCACACATTTGCATTAATGCTAATAAAGCTCACCAAGAAATTAACACAAGTGACGGGGTATGAATGCTGACAGCCCTTTAAACGCGCTGGCATCCGTTTTCGATAGGCTTTCTGTAGTGCTTGCAGTTAAGCAGCTAATCGACAGTTTGCAATCATTAACAATTTGATACTACATGCGGATCAAGTCCAGCAGGTGTGGAGGAAACTGCAGAGTTATTGACAGGACGCCTCAAATCAATAAACAAATTCACTCTTAAGCTGTCATGGCGATGGCATCATGGAGATACTGCCCCCGGCTAAATACTAACGGACGGCCTTTAGTAATTCACACTCAAACCCCAAAAAACACGGTCAGGTGTAAGACGAGCAGCCCTGACAGCTCACTTCTCCGAACACATGCAAGTCATACCTGAATCGGCATTTTGGAGACTGAAGAGCAGTGTAGCAGTCTTGCGCACTGGACGGCCCGGGTGCTTCTGGCGAGTGTGGCCTTAACAGCAAACATAATAGCTCTCGGAGTAACTAACCTAGCGTTAGGTTAGCTTGCGTTAAATAACAGGTTACGGCGCGTTTGCGGGGTGCGGTGCGTGGTGTGTTGCGTTTCCGCCCTCCCGCTTGAAGAGACAGACACTCCTGAAACTGAGTCGGCGTCACTTTACGATACTGTTACCTAGTACTGTCCCACATTGAGTTTGGCCGTTTGGATTTAAGCTAGCGTCCAGATTTGGGCCTGCTAAATTTATTTACTGCGCCATCTGCTAGCAGGAAGCTTTATGTCCAGTTCAATATTACTTAAACCGACTCATAGCTTTTCTGACATTGTGATACAGCCGTTTTAATTGTGTTTTAGACTGGCCCACAGTGTTAGACCAGTCTCTATTTTTGCTTAGATTAATGCAAGTTTTACAGTTTCACAAAAATTAAGACTTAATTAGCTACTCCGTCCCCGGGTTAATTTAGAGGTAAGACCTCTGTTACCACGGTAACAGCCAATCACTCGATAAACAGTGACACCAACTGACAAAAGGCGGAACTTTTATCAGAACTTGTAGGTTTTTGTTTTTGTTACACTTTTTTTTTTTTTTTGCAGGAACTGCTGGAAATAAAAACGAGGAGACCGTCAATTACTCAGTCAGCATGGAGCCTGACAGTTACAGCTTTGGAAATCATTATTAGAGACCACCTGGGATTTTTCTGTTGAAATTCAATATTATAGCTCTTCAACAGTCACAATGTAGTTTCAGATTCATCAAAGTGGTTAAGTAATTACAGCAATGTACAATAGGCATGATAAAATCTAATAATAATACATTCTAGTAATATAATAATTATTTTTATGTTATTTTTTTTTTTTATTATTATGTATAAAACCATGAAATATTGAATTGGTAACATTTCCAAACAGCTCAGTGCAACAAATACATTCCTCTGTCTGAAGTCTGTTCGTTAGATTTAAGCCTCAGTCAAGGTCTATCTTTGACCTTTGTCAAGTTTTCATTTGTCTACCGTCACCTTTACAGATGTGTCTAAATTCTTATTGGATTCCTCGGCCTCTTGCAATATTCAATATCAGATACACCGAGGACTGTTCATCGTTATCATACCCAGATTGTGAAATGTGCACTTCATGGTCGAAAATGTGAATCATAGTGTTGAATGATTCAACAGCAGACTCCCCCCCCCATCTTATCACACGCTCACACAGAAACGCACACATATAAACATCCAAAGGGAGAGATGAGACCAATGATATGCGGTGGTGGTGTGTCCATTTATTACACAACACAAAGCACCTACAATAATCCACCCCCTGTTGTTGGCAGAGAGTGGAAGAGATCACTTTTTTCACAGTGATTTTTATGTGGACATGTTTAGACAAGGACATCAAACTGTTTAATCTAAATGAAAAACAAAAATAGCCTACACACAGAAATTCACAGCCAATATCACACACAAAAAAAAAACAAAAAACAATAAAGCAGTGTCAACAAACGACAGTAAATTGAGTAAAAAATAGAATTTAATCATTTAAATAGTCTTTCAAAGTACAAACATTGATTTGAACTTCTAAATAATATATTGTTTAGTAGCTATTCTTCATTTTAACTGGCAATGTTAAATTTACACTGTGGCTATACAAGGAAATGTGTGAGGTTTGGTAATTTATTGTATTGCTCATTTATATTAATGCGCACGTATTTAATAGAAACTACAAATGACTGTATAATTTAAACAGTGACACTGCAAATACCCCCACCCATTGTACCTAAAACATATTTTTACGCTAATGAAAAAACTACCTTTGTGTTAATGGCAGAGTTAATGTGAAATAATGTTACTACTGTAGCTCTGACTGGACCCAGGCATCTATATTAGAGTTTAACATTTCAGAATTCTGACTGCTATTTGAGGAATCACGCAAGAAAACCAACGAGGGTCCAAAATTCCTTTTTTTTTCTGTCCAGATGACAGGAACACAATCTGTAACCTGCTGTATCAAATGTGTCATTACCTTAGACATTAGGACCTGAAGAGGAAAATAAAAACAAAACCAAAGAGCTCAATCAAACAGTCAAGTTTTTCCAAGATATACCTGTCGCTTCTGAACTTCCGTAAATGGCCTCCAGTGATTTGAGCTGCACTGTCTTTGTTGTGACACGAAGGAGGCTGGCCCTCCAGTGTGTAACATACTGTACCGTGGACTAGATCGAAGCCTAATTAATGATCCAGATGTATCGTAAAGTTAGAAGAATAATGAGAAGGAAAAAAAAAAAAAATGTGCAGATGTTGGTGCGAGACAAAAACAAAATATACCCCAAAGCCAAGTTCATCTTGAAAAATCACCTAAAAGATCAACAATTATATTAGTCTCCATAGTTATTTGGCCATCTGGCACTCTGCCTCCTGAGGTAGCCCTCTGTAGCCTCACCATGTCGCTGGATCTATGGAGCTATGATTGATCCCTAATTTGACAATCAGCTTCAGCAAACACACAACTGCTCACATTTTTTTAAAAACAAGTAGCATTCAAAACATTCTGAACGGACAGCTCATTTCAACACCAAACCCACAACAGTGTCACAATCTAAACAAAATACCCTTAAATCCTACAAAGTAAAATGTATGAAAAAGCAAGTTTCAAGTGTTTTTGTTGTTATTATTTTTTTATACAAATTTCAGTACACTGTAAGCTGCACAAATATAACTGTAATGGGGAATTTGTATCACATCTGCTGGCTTTATTCTTTGATTATAAATTGCATGTTTCTATTTATTTAAATGGAACTGTACATGGCTAAAAGTTTATTGGCCCCTTGGCCACTAAATATTATGTTTATCTGACCTTGACATCAGATATTGTAGCTGTGCATGGCATGTGAAGCTTACTATATTGGTAGTTGATAAGTATACAAATGTGTTAAGTAGGATTTTCTGGGATGTTGTGAGACAAGATTTCTAATATCCAAAAGGAAGATGTTGCATATGTTGCATTTTTTGTTGCCCTGAACCCATTATGGGCACTTACATGTTTAAGTTTGACAGATGTACGTACACGAAGAAGGGATCTCTTTAAAAACAACTGAGACCTTTGATGCAACGTTCTCCAATGCTGCAAAAAATTCAGCAAAATTTCATGATACAACCATCAATCATATGGGTTAGTGTCACAACGTGTAGCCCACAAATTAAACGGGTCACCAAGAAATGCATTATTTTTGAACAGCACAGCCGCTGAAGTCAAAAATAAAAGATCAAGAAGAGGAGAATAGTATAAAAAAACAGATCAGGCAAATGTATTTTTTGTCTAACCACTGCTGTTGCCATACTGACTTTGAGAGTTGAGATCTTCTTCCCTGATCTAGTGTCGCTCCTTGGTTTAGACTGCACACGAGTGCACACACACTTGCTTGTATGAAAGCCAGTTTTTTGTGTGCCAGTAGGATTTACAGAAAACACTGAACACATTACCTTCCAGGGAGAGCATTTTATGAGTGCACAATCTTCATATGCACTCCTCCTGGACTATTGTTCGATTGCACAAAGTTTTATAAAGCGTTCTGCACCTAATATGTACACCAGTCGTTTCCAACTCCAGTCCAACACCCCCAGTGCTGCTGATTTTTTTTTATGAGTTCAACTGACATCCAAACCCAAACTACAGTCTCTACAGAAAGAACTTCAGCACCTGGGGTCCTGAGAGTAGAAAACAACTGACATACACACAACAGGATGTCTCACCATTTTATCCACATTTTAAATGTGACAGACAACAATCAAGTCATTATATTGCTTTTACCATATTGCAAGTAATTCCTATGAATTTGCCTACAACGGCACACTAAACTATAGTGAATACAAGCACTCCATGTGCACACCAGTCTGACCCTATACCCTATGGACCCTCAAGTCTTTTGCCAGATATGTTATTATGGCTTTCATGAGTAGATGCATTATTTTAAAAAAAGTTCAAAAGCCACATGATTGCAGTCGGCTGCTCAGTGTTCTTCAGTGGTTTCTCAACTGCAGATCAATGCTGTGATAAAACACATCATGACGATGGTTGAAACTGAGTAGTACTCTGGCATTCACTTAAATGTTTTTAAATCCATTTTTTGCCACATTTGGACTGATGGTGGATCTTGAGGCCTTTTATTCCGGTTTGGCAGTTACACTTTACTATAAGAGGCCAAATCTTACTTAAGGACATGAATACATGAGGTTTTTATTTTCTCTTTTCCTTTCTTCATGTAGCTGAAATGGAAAAGGTTCATCTTATTATTAATTCTCTAATAAAATCTTCCTTTACACTAACCACTTATTCACTCTTGAAGATTTTGAAGATCTCTGTTGGGTCTTTATCCGCATCCACTCTGCTTCTGCTTCGTTTGGCTCTACGGAGAGTCCATCATGGCTTCCAGCATCTCCAGGAATAGTTTGTGCATTGGTACACCACCACGGGTCTTGATGCTGTAGAAGGTGGTGAGAGCACGACCAGCAGTCTGTCGTAGGAGAGGCAATGTTAAAAGGAGGCGTCCTGCCCGCTGGGGGTCATCTGGGCGTCGCTGACATTCAAGCTCCAGCAGGGCCTGGTGGAGGAGGTCCCGCAGCTTCTGCACGGCCTCCATATCCTCGATGTAAACAGAGTCTGACAGACACAGCAAGAAGCACATGGTGAGGTGGAGTGTAGGATGGTGCAATAATCTTACTGTAGCTTTGGCCACAGAAAGATACACTCAAAGCCTGTCTTGCCAGTAATCTACTGTAAATACAAACAAATGGCTGCCTTTATTTACAGAACAAACAGTTGTACTGTGGTGCCAGCAGGACAATGCGCTGTTGACAGTAATCACGGGTGTATGTGTACAGAATGTCATAATGACAGTAATCATGCCACACCCACTACTACTATATAATCTGATATGTGCATAATCTCATCAAGATCAAAACTGCCCGCAGGACTGACTGCTACACAAGGAAAAGTACCTGAGTTAGTGAGTGCGATCGCTTTCAGCATGACAAATTCCTCCCGGTCCACGTTAAGGGCACGGAAACGACGAGCAAGTTGACTAATTGCTGCATTTAGCTCCGTCAGTCCAGCAACTCGTGACATCTCCTCGTCAAGGACAAAATCCTCTGCGAACACTACCTCATCCTCGCAGCCGAGGGAACGGTACGCAACACCCAACACCAGCACCTCCAGCCAAACTGACTGCAGCACGGACATCTGGTCTGCTAGGGACAGCGACAGGAAGCCTGCAGGAGAGCAGACAGATGGAGAGGAAAAAAATGAATGTACAGAGCAGGCAAAAGGGCATTATGCTCCTTTTTGGAGATGGGGCAAACACTAGTCCAAAGTCTTTATATAGCAGTGGCCAAATAATAGTCAGCCTGTGACTTAACTGTGGCTTGTAATACAGCTAATTATTGGAACGGTGTCACATTTTTAAACACTTGTTCTCAGTCATTGTTGGCCACGAGTTCTGCATGTGTCTGATACATCACCTCAAAGGAGTCTACAGGAGCTAAATGCCTGCTCTGTGGTTAATACCGATTCAGTTTAATACTATGTCTTTTTATGCAAAGCCTATAAAATGATCTACAACAGGGTTGTAAGGATATGCTGAACACATGAGTATTGGAATATTATATTTTGAGATACCGTACTGATTCTCAAAAACACTGTATCCATTTTAATTAATAGCACGCCTAACAGAACTGCAAACAGCTAATGTTAAACAAGTAAGATTTATTTTCTGTAACACTCACTGACTTAATTTGTTTACCTAAAGAATCCTGCAAGTGCTTTAATTTTACTAACGTGGGCAAATGTTAATTCCTTTGCACAGATTGCAGAAAAAAAATAGTGCTATGATGCTGGATGTTACAGGGGCTGTGAAAAAAATCACATGCAGGTCCCATTCTCCTGACTGCATAAAAAAGGAGTTAACTTTTTAAACTGAGATTGTATGCATATAATCATGTGTTCTTTATACTGTGATAGTTCTCCTACCCAAAACAGATTAAATATGTGCAATATATTACAACATACATAATGAACTGTAACCCCTGTATAATGTTATGTATTATATCAGCATATTCTTGCCATTACACAGGCCTAATCTAAAACTGAAGAATCCAGAGTTTATAAATGACCTGGATGATGCTTCAGTGATCTTCATGTACCTATCAATTACACAGTTCATCCAGTAGAATCAGTTTCACACAGGCCAGTTTAGAATTGTTAGTATTCTAGTTATCTAAACTATAAAAAATAGATAAGGGTCTAAATGAAACATAACTAATTCTATTTGTTACTAGTCAGTGAGATTGAATCACCACATCTCTTCCACTGCTCCTGTACAATCACTGCCACTATCTCTCTATTTTATCATCTCTGCATCCCATACCAGGAATGTGTTTGGCCCAGCCAATGATGACAACCAGCTCACGGTCAGCAAGGTCACACAGAGTAGTGAGTGTGCGCTGGGCTGTGTCAGGCTGCAGGGGATCCGGCATGGCAAATAATTTTTCAGGCTCTGCCACAAGAAGGTGGGACACAATGATGTTGGAGGAACCTGTGTCATAAAATACACACAACACGGTGGATTAATGTGGTGCAAGGTGAAAACTGCAGTTTATATTCATAGACGCGTTCATGCCTAAAACATCAGCCATGTCAACTCTGTGAACTGGAATCATTACATTCACGTTGCAAGTTTCCATGTTACTGTTTCATACTTGTGTATTACAACTGCTTTACCAGTCTAACAAAAACACATACAAATATACTCTTACTTCCACTAGTATACAGTAAACATTTTGCTTTTAATCCTCAGCTAAAATTCATCTAAATCAGGACCTACGAGCTAGGTCATTTAAATTCAGAAAAATTAGTGTGGTTATAGTTAGTTTGGCTGACTGAAAAAAAAATAATCAGACATCAGCAGAGGGCAGTGTTTTCTAACCACTGAATGTACAGAGTTTTGTGTGTTGCTTGTGTTCTCCAGACACCTTGTGTTCTTGAAGAAACACTGAGTCCCTCTACTGAAAAAATAAACTACTCTGAGCAGATTAAATTTTTACATCACTGCAGCATTTAATCTGCTGTCCAATCAGAACAGTGGAGGAGTGGGGCTTTTCATAGGGGTCATTACAGACCAAGTGTACATGTATTGATTTTTATTATAACTGTGTTTTAAATTGCCCAAAGATAGCTGCTGTAAGTAATGACATGTACCATCAATGTAATCTGTTAGAAAGAGTTTCAGTCATGCAAGGATCAAAAACTCATCTTAAACAGCAGTAAGAGCCTAATATCACACCATATTTAGTGAATGTGTGAACTGGCTGTAACTTGAAATTATTTTTCGTTTTTTTCTCCTCAGTTGAACAATTTTAAACCATAGAGAACAAACTAACTGCAATGTTGATGCTGAAAGAAACTCTAACAAGGATAAAAAAAAAAATCCAACCTTTTTCACTCTCCTTTGTCAGTGGTAATGGGGCACTCTGGTATGTTGCATTCTCCACTTCTGGACGTCTCTTGTATTTTTGTCTTCCCCCTCTGACTCTGTCAAGGCGAACTCCTACATCATGCAACAAAAAATAATTAAAATCGATGTCAGGAAAGCACCAATTAAGAATGCAGTATTTGAAAGGTCAGTGTAACGACCCTTTAAAAAGAATATAACAGACTATGCACTGTGCGGCTGCACGATTTGTTAAAGTAACTTAACTGCATACCATCAACACTCACCCTCTTTCAACATGCCTACTTTGAGGCACTTGGTGAAGCGGCATGCCTGGCAAGCCTTTCTGCGCCTTTTGGTGATTTCACACTCATTTGATGCTGGACAGCTGTATTCGATGTTACCTTAAGGGAACAACAGAAACAGTCAGTACAGCTGAGAAGAGATATAGGCAATGCAAATCTGAATGAACGTTTTTTCCACTTGAACAGCAACTTTGATTTCTTGCCGCTTCTCATTATTAAAACTACCCACCTTTCTCATCATACATACAACCAGATAGAGTAATTGTGCATAGTGAGTTTGTAGTGTCTGTTTAACAGACAGGTATCAACCAGATGAGCTGGTTGTGGTGACAATGCAGTGAAGCATGTTAAAAAAAACCACTGCAAATGTGTGATGTGAGTATCAAGCTATTTGTGATGTCCTGTACAGTTCCACAAGATTGGTAATGGAGCCAAGAAACAGCATATTTTAATTCGATTATTATGATCTATCTACATTAGACTTAATCAATTTCAGATCCTTTTTTTCCATTTTACAACCCTTGGCTCCAGTAATACCAGATGTCTACAAGTCAAATAAACATCCTGTCGCTTTTAAATAGGACTAACACTGTAAGATATTTTAATATTATGAGATTTACATAGGAAAAACAAAACAAAGCAACAACAAAACAACTAAATGAAGCCTTTGGAATTCCCTTTATATCTTAATTTAAGTGTGCTATTGGTATGAAGGGATTGGTACCATATGTGCACTTTCTCTTTTTACATTAAGAGCAAGTACATGTATTAATGTAAAACCTGTTAGGAAACACTCTCAGGTTCCAATACAAACACTCATACGTCAATGCAATACACACCTTGGATGGTTCTCTTGAAGAATGCTTTGCAGGCCTCGCATGACGCCACGCCGTAGTGGTAACCTGAAGCCACATCTCCACAAACTAAACACAGCCTCTTGGGCAACGTGCTAAGGGCATACTTGCAGCGGCCTGCTCCGTTTCCAGTGGATCCCTCTTCTGCCCCATCACCAGCCTCATCTTTAAAGTGGCAACGCAAAGCTGGTGTGTAGAGCGGTGGAGAATAGCGTTTTACGTTATCTCCTCTGGTTCCTCCACCTCCACTTTGGGATGAGTCTGAGGAGGCTCCACCAGGGCTGGTCCGACCTCCCCCACCTCCCTCTGGACTGCTTGGTTCTGCCTTTATGTAGACATCTGACCGACGCTCCCTGGAAGACATGATGTCTAGAGGAAAAAAGAAAAAAAGTCAATATTAGCATATGTTTTGATGCAAAGCTTCTACCTTGTGTCTTTGTCTTATTAGCTTAAACCAACCCATAAAAAGTACCCAGATCTGAAATGTGTTGTGTTCTCGTGTATATTACTGGATTGTTAAATGTGTCCTATTCGTGAACATAGCAGACAACAATTTTGCTGTGCTCTGAGATTGGCCTTACGCCTTAGTTTATTCATATGGGTTGGTTCGAATGTAAACACATGAATCAGATATGGGTAAATATTAAAAAAAGATAAAAATAGCAAAAAAGGATAGAGGCAGCTCGGTATATTTTATAGATTATATAGATTATAAGTGTAAACACTGCCTTAAAGAGGCTAGTTTAGTGTAAGGCCAACTTCAAACCTCTGTTAAAGCCTGAAAACCCAATGATACCTACCACAAGTCATTACTTCTTAAGAGTTACTGTGCTTATTTATATGGTTGTTTTCTTTGGTGGATGGCTTTTACAGTGACAAACCCCTCAATTTTGAATTATTAGCATGCGCTATCACATCTTTTCTCTATTCACTTGTCCTTCAAACTTGTTCATTACCTTTAACCATTAACATCTGACATGAAATTGTTCACTTCACACTTACGTCTTTGTCCATTACTTTTGTAGATTTTAAAAAGACCAAGGTTGCTGGATGAAGGTTGCACATAAACAATAACTACTTTTCACTTGTCACATAACTTTGACAGACACATAAGTTACATTCAAGCTCGGCATTAAGAGGACCTACCAACAACACTTCTGCATTTAATTTCAGTACACATAGCCACTTCTCCTTATGCGAACAAAGAAGAAATGACAATGGAAATGTTTCATATTTGTTATGAGCAGTGAAAATTACATCTGCTTCTGCATCTGTCATTGTACATATTGTATTAATTGCATTTGTATCAGGTTATGAGCAGAACAAAGTGACCTCTACTCTTTCCTTCAACAAAATACCAATCAACCAAATCAAAGTGTTGCTAATGTAAGATTAACTAGATCAGTAGTACCTCAGGGATCAAATAACGGGTCAAAAGAAGACGAACATGTAAACAGTGCAGGGCCATGCATTGTAGCCTGAGTGATTTGAGTTTGCTTCAACTCATTAGTGGATACGTTAATGAAGAGGCTTACTTGGACTACTGTGCTCTTCTTCCTACTAAAGAGATCACTATGTGAGGACCATGAGCTGATTTGTGCAGCCTAAATGGCTTCAATCCAGTCACAACATCCGAGCAACTTGTGATTTTTCTCTTGTGCACGCACATACTGGCACTCAGATGAAATAGTCCCTGGACTTTTTTCTCATTGCGGATGCTTTTAGGCTGATGATTAGTCTAGTTGCTGTTCCTGTATATTTACCAAGTTTTGCAATATTGTAAATGCTTTGGTTATAGCCAGTTCAATGCTCCAATTCCTCAACCTGCACACAATGACCACACATAACAAGTAATCAAGTACAGAATGGTTTGCATGTTAGACAAAGACTTACTGGTATCTACAAGCTGGATTCAAAATACTGAATAAAAAACTGAATGGCCACAAGGTTAAAATTTCAGTGGCACCTTCTTTTAAATACAGGAATCACCTACACATTACTTTTTATCATAGTTATTACCACTGCAGATAACCCAGTCCACAAGCAGTTGGACGTCATGCATTGAGTTGGAGTTTGCCCCCTGTCTGGACTAGAACGTAGCACTGTTTGGCAAACAGCAAGAAGAATCACAGCACAACCAGCCAGCTTTACGTACAGCTTGTTGGAAATGGACAACACAAATTAAACACAAAAAGCCAGTGAGCCCAGATAGTCGACAACTGTGACCCAGTGGTTTCAGAAAATTAGCAAGCGTCCCACTACCATGTGCACCGCTGGCCAGTTCAACATCTGCTTTGACAAATGAGGGGCGTCACTTTAAAAACGGAGAAAATAGTACTGTGGTCATTTGTTCACCTAATGCAAGCACCTTAAACCGTGTGAGTATCCAGCTCACTTTGGCAGAACTGGCTCGTGTTTAATTTAACCACATAAACATGTGTCTGTAATGCACCAGCATGTTTAGGGTAGCCTTTAGCATTAGCTCCAAGAGCGAAAAGATAACTGCGGGTTAGCTGCCGTTAGCTAGTAGTAGCTAAGGCTAACTCTAATCCTCACTGACTCCCTGAGGCTGGGGTCTATGTTTTGTTACTCTAAACCATACTAGGCTGCATCTTACCTGACAGCGGTGACTATTACAGTATTTTGGTCTCTCCACGGTGTGATATCATGGCACGGGTTTAAAGACAATCCCAGATTGCCAGCGCTTGCTAGCTCGTGTTGGCTGTGTGTGTTGAGATGGGCCGGGCTACAATCGGCTTTCTTAACAGCTGGTAGATAATAAAGGATGAACAAACTGTAGCTACAACACCTACTACTAGTGCATGCACCTCCTAGTGTTTACAGCCAAACACCGCTCTGAAGGCTGACAGGCTTACCCCCACAAGCAGTATTGTTATACTTATTTAACTGACAATTAAACTGTTTGACATGCATTTAACCAAAACAAGCATACTGTTATTATCTTAACTTTACACTAATTTCAACTTGAGTTAGCCTAAGGTCTCTCCTGTTTAGGGGGAATGGAAAGGTATCCATTTTTGTGTGCAGCACACAATGGCCATAAGTACTGTTATTCTTTATGCAGCACAAACAACCCCCTTGCTATTATTGGAGTTAACAATGTCATACTTTTACAAATGGATCGCTCATTTTGCTTTTAAAATCGGAGTCTGCAAAGAGGGTAGGAACTATGGGCGTCAAAGACACTGAGTAAACAGTATTTTATTTCACTCTGAAATGTAGAAAATAAAAGTATATTCATCCCCATACTGCTCTAGCGACTTCTGCTCAGCCCAAACTGCAAGGTTGATATAAAATAATCTGATTACACTTGAGCATTTCCTTACATCATGCAGGGAATATACACAGGAATGACAAGAAATGATAAAATTACGGGAAACACAGCGGGTAGAGGAAAATGTTAAAAAAAAACAGTAGAATGTGGAAATAGTGTACAATGGAGGAAATGGCTTAAGATTCTTAAGGATGACTGGCATGGAAAGATGGCTTTAAAATGAAGGGACACTGAGGAAGGATAAAAACTGAGTGTTGCAGTAATGCAACACTCAAAAACAGAGCAGTTGACTAAAGTGTTACAGTGGACTTACAGCAACTGGCCCAGCATCTCTGAACAGGAACACATTATGCACTGCAAAGTGCTTTTCTGTACTGTTACCATATACTTTCATGCCTCTTTCCATATCCCTTCTCTTACTCATGACTATTTTCCTCAGAAGAAGACCCTAACATTGCTGTACATCAGGTACATCACAGTCACAGTTTCTCAGACATTTTCTAATCAACAACAAAATGATTTATTTCCACTCTTCGAGGCAATTGTCAAATATGGTTAATATAGGCTGAAACAAAATGCATCTGTTCCTTAGATGATCTGGAGATTCAAGCTAACAGTTTTCCCGTCACAGGCCATATTGCTGCTGCCCTTTGTAGAAGGTTATCCATTCTAGCACGTAATGTTAAGCATATTAGGCTTCATCTCTGAAGCTGCCTTGAATATAACAGCCTGGTCAGAGCAAGAGCGAACCTTGAGGGAGGCAGGCGTGGCACTTAGCCACAAAAGACAAGTAACAGGCAGTGTAACGGCACACTATTTCATCAGTATAACACTATGTCATAACTGAAGGACCACCTTCAGCATGGTAGCAGCAGCAGTATGGCTATCTGTCACGCTGAATGTGTTCAGACACAGTATTGGGTGGAGGGGTCTCTCATGTTTTGGAAGTGCTCAGCACCCCAGACACAATCACTGCCGTCACATGCAAAGAAAAGACAGCAAGTCCTCCAAACATGAATGACCAAATACGTTGTTTTTCCATGCCCTTTGATGTGATCCATACCAATGTTTAATTGATTAGTGCCCCTACAGGGAGCGAGAGAAACTGCACAATATACCAGAGATAATGTTCAAATGTACAGAATCATTGTTCCATTTAGGTCATTCCAATGGCTGGACTAAGGTTTGATTAGGTTTAGGCCCAAAAACAGTTTGGTTAGAAAAAGGCCATGGTTAGGGATTAAATAATAATGTTCTATGATGATTCTCATCATGTTTACAATAACTAACACAGGGACACAATCATTAGAAATGTATTTTCAGTTTGAAGTGAGAGATGAGCAGTTTTCTCCATTTGCAAGTTGGTTATCGCAGCCTCCACCATGTAAGGACTTTGTCCATATATAATGACGTCACCAGACTGGCTTCATTCCATCTCGTCGTTTTAACGTCACAATATGACAATTTGCGGTCAAATTGCTCAGTGTCTTTAAACAACAGAACACAATTATGGGTCGTAGTAAGCAGGTTGCTCAAACCTATGAACTTTTTTTTTAGTGCAGATAATGTGTAAAGAGGTGAGAGCAGATTACCTGTTTACTGAACTGGAATTTGAAGTTTATATCCGTTTCTCCCGATGGTCGCTCAGAGAAGTGCTATTGCTTTCTGGAGGTATCAGGAAACCTGTAAAGGAAGCAAAGGTTTTTAATGCCATCACAAAACACAGAGGCCGAGTCAAGACTGTCACATTCATGTAAACCTCTAATTTATCATGCAAATTATATTAAAAAAAGGCACAGATAATAATGAACATGATGTGCAAGAACCGGTTGAAAAAGATTATTATGTTCCCAACAGTAGTGGCAAAGTTCACGAGTCAGAGAGAACTTCTATTTTGACAATATAGTAGCATTACAGCACACTGCATGGGCCCCTGTAAAAACTGACTATTCCGTTTTAAAATACTCAACCAATTGTATCTATACAGATTTCAGCACACTACTCCGTACCCTCCCCCTTACATGCACGGCACACTCCAAAGGTCACAGTCACAGGAATGCTTGAAGGACAGTCAGAGTAATGCCAACACCTTGTCCCTCACTCATACAAAGTCATACAGGTTGAAGTTTAGTAATAATGCTCTGTAAATAATTAAGTAGGCTTGATTTACATTTGAACAGGTAATGTAAAACATACATTCGGGTATGCATTAAAGTGTCAATATGACTCTAGTTTTTTGTTAATCTGTAGCCAGAGTTAATAACAAAGCAACAAAACCCACTTGTAAGTTTTTAAAATGTTTCATTTTAACCTTGAAAAACAAAACTGCAACATCAAATAATAATTTCCAGCATATCCCCTTTGTAAGTTTTCATATTTAGCTAGAAAAGTTTGATTCAAATCAGAAAAGAAATCTAATCACAGGTACTAAGAGATGTTTGCAACATCACAGGCAACATATGCTAATTGTTAGTTTTAAGGGGGGGGGAGAGACCTAACAACAATCCTTAAACAATTCCTTCCTTATTGTCCTTTCTCTTCCCATGCACAACAAATCAAAAGTCAGAGCACATAAACCTCCTTTGTCTTTAAGGATAAAGCTTCTTATCGCAGTCTGTTAGGGGGCAGCGGTGGTCTTTGTCACTGATAATGACACACACTGACTGTGTATACATAAAACTCAGTTTCAGGGTTTTGCATGCGGCGCACGGTGGAGACGGAGAGAACAGCACCCAAGGGTGACCTTGCCTACTGATCTCGGACCGGTGAAAGGTTAATTGCCAAAGTGGATTAAGCCGTAAGATCAGCGGTCTCAATCCTGGCTTGGTGACTTGCATATGTCAGTGTGTTGAGGCAAAAAGCAAATTCACGTCGGGATTTTAAAGCATTGACAACAACAAAAAAAAAAAAAAAAAAAAAAAAAGCTCAACTCAGTTTAGTGTGAGAAGTGCGGGCTGTTATTTGCACATGCAGGCATCGGCTTTAAAGTGAGAACACGAAAAAGCCACAGGAGGACAATTATCGGCTTCCTCTAATGCAACTACTGACCGGTATTCCTCAATCACTCCATAAACAGCCATGCAGCAAGGCTACTATGATTATTTTTTTTCTTCAATAGTTTAGTTGATGAATAAAAGATATCCCACCTCATAACAAAGAGTGTCAAAGCACTGATTAACACAGATTTGCCAGCTGGTAGTTTGTGACTGTTGTGTCAGCTGGACAAGTCGCTTCTGCTGCAAATCATTTAAACAAAATGTAGGGTAGTCTGCTGTATATACAGCTGCTCCAGCCCCTACCCCCCGTAACGTGGCCACGCGAACTTAGCGATTCCAGATGAATTGTGCATGCACATGTAGCTCCCGTTAACACACATGAAACACCCCCCCCCCCAAAAAAAAAAGGTCAACTACATCCAACCCGCTTATAGGCTCCGTCTCCCCATGGTAGGCTAGGTGAGGCTACTTACTAGGGTATGCAAAAACATCGCAGGCTTGTATTTTATTTGAAGTCAGCCAAGTCTTGGCGGTTGGTCGTCAAGTCCACAGTCGGTTTAACCGGTTTGACGCCGCATCACAGGGTTTCTAACATCGCATCGCAATGTTACCGCCTAATAAAGTGATAACAAGCACCGGCAATACTCTGTCTTATCCGTCTGTTCGGGTCCGTTCAGTGCTGTTATAAATTCCCGTCTTCAGCTGCCACAACTGACGTTGTAGTTGGATCAGCTTCAATTAGTCAACGACAAGAACACAACCGTGTATCCGGTGCTACATTTCAAAATAAAACCGCGGTGACCCATATAAGAGTATAACTTTTCTGGAGTCACGCAAAGTCGCAAAGTCAAACGCAATGCAAAATAACAGCGATGCTTTCTACCTGTACGTGTACAATAGACTGCCCGGAATCAGGTTATGAATTAAAACGAATTTAGGTGACATAGGTCGTGGTTTTATTTCAACAGTCTGCTTCCGGTTGACGCGTAGCTTTCTGTTGCTAACTTTACGTAGCGCGGTGACGTAGGCCTCTATCCCGTGTCTTCTGCCCCTCCTCCCTCTGCCCAATTTGCGTCCGCTGTGTCTCCGTTACGTCCGTACGCACCTCCACCAGCGTCATCATCAGTATTACAATATGGGTCCGCAACTCACGTGAAAAAATCTGACCCAGTCTGTGTTAATCCTGATGTAGGCCTGGTGATTTAATATAAATATGACGCTTAAAGAGTTTTATATTACGGTCTGTTGTCGAGCTACAAAAAAAACAAACAAAAAAAAACAAAACAAAAAAAAAAACACTGAGGGTGAAAAAAAAAAAAAAACACCACTTAAAAAACAGATACATTAAACTCACTGCATTAATGATTAACAATCTTAAATGTCAAGTTTTCTGTTTCGTGTCGTTATTTTTTACCTTCAACTTAAGTTTCAAATGTTGTTTTAAAGGTTTTTCAGATTTTAATTTTAACCTTACAACTATGGGACTGCATACAGAATAGACAGCAGTGCCCCTAGCAGCACACACCTCTATGGAAAATAGTCATGCCGGTCTTGTGACACTGACCCGGCTCTCTCCACCACTACACTACTTGGACAGGAGCCACAGAAGAGGCGATCAGGCGATCGCTGCAATGAGATGAGAAAGGGATATAATCAGGGTTAGTGCTTTCAAGAACAGGAGCCTGCAATATTACAAAGTTTGCCAGATGCATTGATAAAAAAAAAAAAAAGAGGGCTTCAAACATAGGCTGTGTCTGTATTGTTTGAGCATGTCATTTAAGTTTAACGCGACCGATAACAACAAATGAGTGGAAACATGGGCTTTATATACGTATACACCTTTTTGTTCTCACTTTGTAGCCTTCTGTTTCTTAAAATAGGCTGCCCCTCTGCTCTTCAACATGCCTGGTAACAGCTGGCACAAAAAGGAAAAAGGTTGACACTCAAGAGCTGACAACCTTGTCCAGCGATTAAAAAGGAAATAATAATCTGAAGAAATACTATGACGCTGTAAAGCCATACAAGAAGCTAAAAATAAAATGCAGCAGGCTGTAGGTAAGTGGACATTTCCCCAAACATCTCAGCCTGATCCAGCTCTAATTATGGACTACCAAACGTTAGTCCAGCCTGTCTCCTTTAATCCAATAAGTACCAAAGCCATTACAGTTTCCCTATTTGTGTCAAAATGCGTCTTGGTGTGGTCACATGTGGACTACTATGCAGCAGCGAGATCTTGGCTCGGGATTTTCACGGTGCGTGAGAGGCATGAGAGGAAAAACTGACGCCAGTGTCACTGCGACCTTGAAGCAAGGTCATCGAGTCTCTGCTGCAGACACTGCAATTCTGCGGAGCTGCATCAGACTGGTGCAGAGTCTGCATTATCATCCCGTTAGAGGCGACAGCGGGCATACTACATTCATGAAATCCACTCAGAGTCGTTCGATTTGTCAGAAACGGTGCAGGTTTTTTTTTTTTTTTTTTTTGTTCTGAAAGGGCTTAAGCTGCTGCATCACAACATCACAACGCCGGTTTGTTTACTTAGATGAAAACCACGAAGCCCCGAAGAGTAGAAATGTGTTGTTAAGACACGCTGTTAATGCCGGCTTGGGTCCCTAGGGTGCTTCTTACAGCAGGTCGTGACCTTAGACAGGTGTCAGCTGAAACACATTGTGCCGGTGGTACAGAAAAAGCATTGGGCACTGCATCAATGAGTCATACAACACAACTGATAGAGAACAGTCTCCACCTCTACTATAAACACTATGGTCAGCAATATTGGTGCACTATAGTTGTGGAAGACGAGAGACGTTTCATTTCAAGAGAGAATGTAAGAAGAGAATTATTTTTGTAAGGATTTGTACAACCTTTAAGCAACGTAATGAGTTACAATTATTCGTCATTATTATATTTTAGAAATTGAAACACTATCATTTCATGTGTGTAGATATTTGAAGTGTGCCCATGTCATTTATTTGGTGATTATTCAGACTGGTTAAATGATAGAAGTAGAGAGAGGAATGTTCAGTTGTCCTGGGTTTTGGGATGGACATGAAGTGTTCACAACATGAGGTGGAGTATAGGCACCGTATTCCTGTGCAAAGCCCAAACATGAAGCTATTATAGCAGACTGAGCTGAGGAGCTAAAAGACAAATAAACACGGGGCTTGATTAAACAGAGAACAAAGGGAAAAGAAGGGAAAATATTATTTTAACTAGAGTTAAACGTCTGTGTTGTCTGCTCTTATTTCTAAATGTCATCAGTGAAGAATTTAGATTGCATATTCAGCCTAAAACAGGACCTGCGATAATCGATCATGAAGGCAAAATCCAAATAACTGCACTCGTATTCACTTTAGTTTATTTTTGTTGAACACACACATATAAAACTTGTCAGCTCACTGAATTTTTATTCCATTAAACATAGCGGTTTGTCCATGTTAAGTCATGTAGCCTGTGTGTGTTTGTTCATATCAGCACAAACTTAGATTTTGTGTGTTTGTTTAATGTAATGTCAGGTTTTCGTGCTCTGGAAAGAAACAGTATTTCATTGACAATGTTTGTAGTAGGAATGACAGAAATAAAACTTGCTGATGCGTGTTTTTCTATTATGGAGCTCCTGTCAGATATATCTCTAGAAGCAAGAAGTAACATTTCTCACATTTCACACGCAAACCGTGATGTGCAGTATAGCAGAACTGACTTTTTGAACTCCGTTTCAGTGTGGATTTTCCCTTTAACACCAGGTCGGAAGCTTGCCTACATCAGCACTACTCGTAGTTCGCCCACTAGTGGAAGGAAGATGCAACTGCAGCCGTGTTGCGGATGACGTTAGAGCAGCTGAGCCTCTGTGTCCTCCAGTAAAAGGTCACCCACTGCCACTGCACATCATTGCTGCCTGCTAACTTCCTGCGCCCGATGCCAGGCGCTGTCTTTTCTTTTTACATATCCTGCAGGAAAGTGTCAAATTTCCAAAGGGCAACAATCATATTCATTTGAAGTATTTGCCTTTACTTGATGCAAAGACATCAGAATGAAATGGAACCAGACTGCAGTTTGTGTCATCAGATGCTGCCGATATAGAAATGCAGTTGTTGTTGATAATTCAGTGTAAGCGTGAACACCTTGTATTTAAGTGGATCACTGTAGTTGAGTTCTGTTGGGTAGCGGGTGTATGAAATGTGTCAGTGTGTGCCATCTGCTGGTCATGGTCAAAGGAAAGCGAGGTTTATTCATTAATAACGGCTTCGACTTTTATGCGCCAGATATGTTTTACATTAAGGTATATCAGATTTTCTTTCAAAGTCATCACAGAAATACAGGACACCAACGAAATACAGACTCCTCTTTGCTGCTGCGCTACTGTCGTTGTCCTTGGTGCCATTTTCAGATTGAAACAGATAGAGTTTCCAGTCGAGTATCGCTTACGGATCAGCTGAGGAGCTATACAGTGAGGGCTATATAGACCTCCTGAAGGGCATTTGCACAATACTGTATTTATACAATTTAAATCCCAGTTGGCATACCTGACGTCTCTCCAGCAACCTAAAATGGTTCAACGGTGGACCAACCTTTTCTTAAATAAAAGAACTGTTAAAATACTCCACTGAAAGCAAAAAAAGTAAAAGTGTTAGCAGCAAAATCTACTTGAGTTATGAAAAATTAAAGAGGTCATTTTGCAGTAAAATAATCCCTGTCAGTGTTTTACTATTATATATGATGTTTTTTGGATTCACATTACAGCTGAATTCATGTACATGTTGTATTTTACTGCTGTAGATTTTTAAGGTAATTTGCTAATTTGGACTATTTCATATACTGTTATGCAGTTTCATTTACAGCAATGCGTCATACTCTAGAAGATCATCATATGTTTGTAGCGTCGCTGTCCTGTGAGAACCACGTATAGCTAAAAAGTAAACTGCTTCAGATTATCACAAACATTAAAATGAAAACTACATTTGGAGATACGTGGTTTGCACTGGACACGGATCTGTCAGCTGTCAGACAAATGTGGTGGAGTAAAACATACAGCACTTGCCTCTGAGACGTAGTGAAGTAGAAGAGTAAGGTTGCATGAAAATGGAAATACTCAAGTAAAGTGCAAGTACTTCAAATCTGTACTTACACCCAGTGTTTGAGTAAAAGTTCTTACAATCCACCAACGAAGGCAGCTATTTTCATCCTCACCATAAAATGATTAAATATCTCTTTTAAAGGAGGTCTGTCGATTAGAACTGAACGAAAAACAAGCAAACTGACTTTAGAAATGACTAAACGTACCAGAGAAAGGCCTGTATTCTCTGTAGTGTAGTTTTCATTCGAAGTGATCACATTTAGGCGACGTTCATCGACAATGCAACATCAAGAGCACTAGTACGGAAGGGATTTGCAAAATGTGTCTTGATTTGAATTATTTGAGGTGGGGTTTCTTTTACCTGGATACATTCTATATATTTGGAGGCTAAAATAATAGATGTAACAGTTATGACACAGACACTGTGTGAAAACAGCTCTTAATGGTTTCATCTTAAAAGGGGCTTGTGCTGCCACCAACAGGTGAAGCCTGGTCATTTTCTCACTTCAGAAATGTAGTTTCTCAGTGCTTTCTGCAGAACAGAGTTTAAACTTCCAGACAACGTTTGAATAAAAGACACGACTAATAGAGTGCAATAGCAATCATTTCCATAGGATCTCACTCGACCTCAACATGCGACCAGTGTTTGATTTTTTATGTTTCTAAGATTCGACGACGTAAACATGCCTTTAAAAATCAGTCATGATCTCATAAAAAGGTTTTTTATTACATATATGCATTACATTAGGTTTTATGCATTTGGCTTTTCTTGTTTTATATGGTTATAAAAAGTTTAGTAACATACCAAAAATGTACAAGAGCTTGTTTAGTACCCGTTTAATGCTTGGCAGGTTAAAGGACAAACTGTCTGAGACCGGAGCCTCCACTCCTTGACACTGTTGTGGCAAATTTTTAACCAAATGGTTTTCATTGGCCTTTCTTAGTTTCGTCTCTTGCACTATTTGGATTCATTAAATCCGAGAACCTTCATACTGTATTTGGAGAGTGGTAATGCATTTCCTTTGAAACCCAGCAGAGAGCAGCAACTCCTCAGAAATCATTCTGTCTAGGCAAACAGCATAAAAGTCACTTCATCATCTTTGATTAAGGCATACACTCTCGCATGCTAAGAGCATCAAATGCAAAACACAAGTGGCTAAGGCTTCATTTTAAGTGTCTGCAATGCATTTACACAAATAAACTGCTACACAGTGAACTCCTCTTTAAGATTTTGAATGCATCTCATTTCTTTTTAATCTCTCAGGATTATTGTGCTAGCACTGGAGTTCCGGCCATCGTCTTCAGTCTTAAGGCTTCAGTGGTAGATCTGGGATTGGTTTTGGGTTTCCATTGGGCTCCTTTTTCTCAGGGATGGATCTGTTGATTTTGGGGCTTCTCTGTGGGACAGGCCGTCTGTGGCGTCTCCTCTTTGGCTGACGAGAGCGTACACCGTTAGGTTGTGTTGCATCCAACAGGGGATCCAAATGTAGCTTCCCACTCTGAGCATCTGAAGACTCATCAATAAATGCCAGGTTCTCCCCAAAGTAGTCCAAAGGCTGAGAAAGATGGGGATCTGGTAGAGTTTCAGGCTCGGCAGGTTTTTCTTCAGGCACTCGCTCTGTTTGAGTGGCCTGAGAGCCTGATTCAGATCCAGACTCTGATTCATTAGACGAGGAAGAGGAAGTTGAGTAAGAACCAGACTCTGTTTGACTCTCATGCTGCTCTTCTTTCCCTTCCGGGACTCCTGAACCTGACACACTGTGACCATGGCTGCGAGGTCCATGGCGCCGCTTTCGCCGGCGACGTTTGAAAGGATCATCAATCTTTCCTGGAATCCGGAAATCCACAGACATATTCTGGATGTTTTGAGTCCAGTCAGTGGCGTGGGCTCGCAGTTCCTCCATCTAATAAATAGAGCATAAAACCAGAGATGATGGAAAGGAAGTGGTAGAGGAAAGACATAATAAATGAGCAGTCGAGAAGAGGAAGAAGTACCTCAGCTCTGGTTTTCTTAGACAGAACCCGAAGCCAGTTACCAATCATTGTCAGGATCGAAGCAAAGTAAGCCAGACCCAGCAGGATCCAGAACCACACTAAAGGCTTATACCAGTGGTCACTGCCTGCATTTCCAGAATCCCCTTAAGATAAAAAAAAGCACAAGTATAGTACTTGGTTTATGCATTTCATATGCACATCTACACCTTTGTTGTGAAGTTAAAGAGCAACACGACACAATCAATAATTCATCTCTTGAAGCTCTCGAGTAGTTTTTTATTGATCTGTGTAATAGAGTACCACATATGCAGTGATGAAAAGCTATCACCAGGGTGCACAGGGAGCTGTGAGTGAATACACCTTCAGAAACACCCTCTGCTTGTTTGACCTATTGTTACACTAGACCAGTGGTTCCTAAACTTTTTTAGCTCAAGACCCAAAAGAGAAACGTGGCGTCTCCTTGGGACTCAAACTTTGAAAAATTCATTATGATGTGCCATAGCATCTCCATTTCTGACTGAAAATAAATCCACATATCAGAGTATTTTTATGTATCTTTAAATGTAAAAGATAAGATGGATAAGAATGGAGATCAAACTTATTTTGTTAATTATGATTTAATGTTGTGAAAGACGGCATACGCATTAAATCAACAAAATGAAGAAAATAATGAACAAAATGAACAAAAATGAACAGAAGATGTAGAAAATAATCAACAAAATGAAGAAAATAATGAACAAAATGAACAATAAGAAAAAAATGAAGAAAACAATCAACAATATGAACAAAAATGAACAGAAAATGTAGAAAATAATCACCAACGTAAACAAAAATTAACAAAATAATCATTAATAATCAAGGAAATGAACAAAATAACAATGATAATGATCAAAATAATCAAGAAAATGAACAATAATGAACAGAAAATGAAGAAAATAATCCACAAAATGAACAAAAAAAGAAGAAAATAATTAAGAAAATGAACAATAAACAACCCAATAAAAAAAGGTTCCACGACCCGTTTCGGGTCCTGACCCGAGGTTTGGGAAGGCAGCAGTAGATGGACATCTCAGAGACCTTGTTGACGCTGGTCTGGTGTAAGCGCTCTGGTTCGATGAAGTGCTCCACCTGTCACTCAAATGTTTTGTTGACCCTCTGGTGACTTCAGGGCAAAAATGAACTCTGCTCTGCTCTAACCAGGGGCAGATGACAAAATTCTGGGTCTTGTACATAAGCGGTCTCTGTGGACTCCTTTCCCCTCTCCATCAATGTCTCTCACGTTTCCTTTGTTTTACAAATGACTGAACCAACAACTGTATAAATGAATTACCATGATCTTAAAACTGGAATTATGCTCATACTCAGTTTTTGGTTTACTTGACCTACGTTTTCTGAAAACGATGGTGGATCATCTGGCATTAAAGGCATAGTTCAGAGTTTTTGAACTGGGGGTTGTATGAGGTACTTATCCATAATCAGTGTATTCACCTGCAGCAGATCGTGCAAAAACTTTTTTTCAGTTTAAGAGTACGCTAAATTTAGAATATTTTGAACACTTGACTTCAATTAGACATCCTTTCCAACCCTGACTGATCTGATCTGCTTTGTAAACACTGCGGGGCACAGGGGCATTTATACAAGTCAATTCTCCACTTGAGAAAATGTAGCACCAAAAGAAAGAGCTGTCTGACAGTAAGGTAGGTATTCTAAATATAGTGAACATTAAACTAATATTGATATTTTTAGCCACTTTTGCAGCTGCTTCCATGCCTCCAAAATGGGTCTGTGCTGACTGCGATCTATTGCAGGTAATACAAAGACTATGAATAAGTATCTCAGACAACCCACCACTAAAAAACCTGAAACATCCCTTTAACGCTACCGTCTTTTGAATGCATGTGGTAGGATATGAATCTAGATATTTTTTTTCCAAAGTTTCTCAAGGTTTCTCAAAATATTGCAAACAAACACTAACTTTTAATTCCAGTCCCATTTCCCCGCTTCACGACTACACCCCTGAACCTTGCAGAGTTTGAGTTTGAGGAGAGGCTGATTAACCGTTTTTCTACCTGCAACATAGTCACCAAACCCAACTGTTGTCAGGGTGATGACTACAAAGTACGCTGACTCCAGTAGAGTCCAGCCCTCCACCTCTTGGAAAACGAAGATAGGCACAGCGACAAAGAGCAGGCATCCCAACAGGATGGACAGGACGGCTGAGATCACCCTCACGATGGTGGGGCTAACACGCCATTTCTGCCACAAAGTAAAAAAAAAAACAAAAAAAAACAATAGGATAAAACAAATGAAAGGACATACTGTACCTACATGTTCCAATCAGCTTTGTTAAAGGACTGACCAGAAAGAGAGTCTCTATTTTGAGAACCATTTTCCTGAGTCCAGTACCCAGGTGGTCTCCAACTCCAGCGAGCAGGATACCAAACATCGGGATTCCCACCAACGCATAGAAAATGCAGAACAACTGGCCGCCGTATGTTTTGGGCGAAATGTTTCCAAAACCTGAGGAGGAAGGGGGGGGGGGGATTAAAAACCTAACATGTAAACATCAAAAATATGTCGCTATTACAATATGCTTTCAGGATGGACTGACTGGACACCCACCGATGGTTGTGATGACTGTCCCTGAGAAAAAGAAGGCACTGGCCAGATCCCATTGGCTTACGAAGGTGTCATTACTGCTGGCGTCCACACCTGCACCAACAGCATCCAGCACTTCCTGCGATGAAGAAGAATTTATTAATAATAAGCAGGTTGAGGGATTGATTTTTGATTTGGCAATAAAAGGAGAGGTCCATAACGGACA
Organism: Coranthus polyacanthus; assembly: GCA_037367275.1. NCBI lineage: Eukaryota > Metazoa > Chordata > Actinopteri > Kurtiformes > Apogonidae > Coranthus > Coranthus polyacanthus. The sequence goes on from JAPQRN010000007.1 coordinate 9,024,607, forward strand.
CCTTGAAAGTTTCCAAAGCACAAACGCGTTCGAAATCCATTCATTTGTCACTTTACAGCCTGTTGTGTCAGATAAGAAATGCGGTAGGAAGCGCACTGCCTCGTCATCTTTCCTCTGAGCACAATCAACAGTAGGCAGTTTATGGGGAATAAGCGGCTGAGCGTGAGGACGTGTGACGGCTCCATTCTGTCCCAACTTCATCGAACCACTGCCAGCAGAGATAATCTCATTTACGGAATCAATTGTCTGCTTTGTTTTCTGTTGGTACTCAAAGACATCGATGCAGTCTAAATTTAAAGCTGAATATGATGGAGTTGCAGTTGAACATGAGTTTTGCAGACCTCATTACTCCGAATAAATTACAAGTGTATCATTACAGAGACAGAGCTGTGTCCTGTCTCCTTGACTGACGACACTGTGTTACACATTTGACAAATCAATGGCGTTTTTTCAAAGTTTTAGCTGATCCTGAACTTTTAGTTTTGCGACACTTGTTGGCTGCTTCTATTACTACTTTTATTTTTATTCCTTTTCTTTTTTTTTTAAACCTGCTCTTACTTTTACTTTCAGCTATTTTTCTTATTCAAGACTTTAGCATCAAAGGGTAAATTGTGAGGTTGTGTAAAGCTCAGCGTCTGTGGAGTCTTATAGGAGACATTCCTGAAACCATATGGAGCAATAACAACAGAATTATCTCACATTCAATCCTGCCAGACAATTTATCCACACATTATAGTGCTGTAATATTATGAAATAACACAGGAAGTGAGATTGTAGAGGTATATATTAGCTGTGAGCTGCACTTTAGCTCTGCGTAGACAGACACACTAGACGAATACAACATTACAGAGTGCATTACACATACAACTGAAACAATCATACAGTATAGCATAGTTTTCACAACTACATTTAGAGGTTTAGATTACTTTCTTGAGTGCACCACTAAGAAATAAAGCCAATAAAAGTTCTTCTTGGGGTTTCTAATGAGGTGGTGGAGTTCTTACGACGCAGACCGTGTAACAGTAACATCCCGGGTTTGGTTG
>JAPQRN010000007.1:9056588-9075160 GCA_037367275.1 Coranthus polyacanthus
GAGGAGGAGGAGGAGGAGGAGGAGGAGGAGGAGGAGGAGGAAGGTACACTTAAATGTATGTGGACATAAAAGCTATTAAAATTCTAACACAGAGTAATGAAAGTAAATACAATCAAGCAAAAACTCTATTACTGTTAAAGTTAATAACCGTGAATGATCATTTCTTTGAGCTTAGGGCAACAACAAAATAACACATGACATGTGAAGCAAAGTGCTGGTAGTAAAGTGTTTATAATGAGTCTTCTGGTTTACACTGGTTTAAAGGGGCTTCTATCTTTTGTCATTTACTTCAGCCTGTGTTTCTGGAGCTGGTTTCTCTGTGCAACTGAAATAATAATTTTTCCTGTCTAATGTGGTGGCAGGCTCTCTAGAAACTGGACAAGAACTAAAGCAGCAGTGAAAACATGATCATTAACAGAGGAAAAAAGGAGAAAGAAAGTTTTCAAAAACATGAAAATGAAATAATAAAGTACAATGAACAACGCATCAAGAACTAAAAGGAAATAGACTTTCAGCGTCATGGTGAACAAGAATAAAATGGTTTTGCACAATAAGGGACCTTTAATGAACAATGTTTTTTTTTTGATGTTGTGCTTTCTTTCATCTGATCTTTTTCAGCTTCTGTAAATGAAGGCTTTCTTCATAATACGTGAAAAACTGAAGCTAATATTAAGACTAAACTAAAAACTCACGCCCTTGAAATGACTAAAACTAAACTAAGAAATAAAAACCCAAACTGAAAGACTAAATAACGAACATTTTTAAACTATAATAAACGTGGGGCCTAATCGGGCAAATAAAGTGATTCATAACGGGGGGAAAAAAAACAGTGTGAATCCGCTGTCGTTTCTCTTCGTTTTCACTGCTTTATGCTTCTCAACATATAAATGCGACACAAACTCCCCCCAAAAAAAAAATCCACAGTGAGATATAGACACTTTTCTTCAAACTAATACATTCCTTCACACTCCGTGCCTCCTCTTTCGTTCTTATACTTGGGCTATCTTATCTCACAAGTTCAAGGGATTGGTGTGGCTGAGTGCAGAGTCCAGTGTCTCCAGGAGTGGAGACTGCACAGCATTAATCTGCCACACAGATAAAGTCATTTACTGTTCCTTTGACTCCACGGTGCTTAAGGTCACAATAATAATTTCTGCTGCAGATAACCACATCAATATGCGGAACATTAAATTATCTCGTGCAGCACAAGGTCACATGCAATCCTCAAATCTTAACAGCATCTTGTCGCAAGATGATCTCATCCGGGAATGATTTACTGATTTTTATTAGGGTAGTTTAACTTTTAATGGACAGATTTTGTTATTTATTGCTAAGTTTGTTGCTTTACTCAGTTACAGCCTCTGGTTTTGTCTCATTTTTTGTGTTTGTGCCAATTATTCCTAATTCTGTCATGTTTAATTTTGTGGAAAATCTTTGTTCACAGGGTTACTTTTACCTCAATTGCACTTTTTTTTTATTACACTAAATTGAGATAAAAGACAACAAACTGTAAAATAAGTGTGTCTTTAATACGACGATGCAAAAAATGGCCACTTTTCCTGCTGTTGCTTTCTCGCTTTACACACATTTCCACTTTAAACAAACAGGCTTTACATATCTGATGACTAATGGTGGCAAGATAAAGAACAAACAGGAGGTTTCTTTTTCTTTTAACCTTCTCACATTAAGTCACGCTGACAGTCGAGCCATTTTGATTTTCATCAGAAACGCTCAAATTGCTGTTTGATGGTGCCACTTTTTCAACACAGACACAGAAATCACAAAACTGTCACTTCCATACCATGATAATACACCAAAATAAAAGCTGGCGTTGTTGTTTAGTGCAGTCAGTGATATGAAAACCATACTTCACCTGCTGCATCACGTCTAACTCATACTAATGACGTTCAACACAGTCTCAAATGTTTACGCACCAACATGTAAATCTCTAAACGCTGCCAAATGTCGAATCTTCCCTCCCTCTTTTCTTTTGCCACCTTTGTCTTAATCTTATCTCATGTGCATTCAAATACGGGCAATCCAGACGTGGCAAAAGTACACGCTTTCTTCACTCTGGTAGAAGTACAGATACATGTGTAAAAAAAAAAAATTAAAAAAAAAGAGACTCTGGTTAAAGTATAAGTACCGGTTGAACTTCTTCAGTCAAGTATAAGTGAAAACGTACAGGCTCTGAAATGTACTCAAAGTATAAAAGTAAAAGAAGCCCTTTTTTTTGCCTCTTTACGTCTTTGTCCTTTTTGTCTCAAATTGTCTTTTACGTTGTTTTCTTGTTAAATAAGAACTCAGATTTGCACGCATTTTGCTGGCTCTCGCAACATCAAATCAACATAAAGAAAACAAAATAAGCACTGAACAGACACGTCACATCTTTTGTGTTGTTTGCGCCTCATTTTGCCCATGTGCTTTTCGTCTTGTTACGTCTTTTGAATCATTTACCTCACTTTCATTTTGTCTTTCACGCTGTTTGCATCTTGCTTCATGTTTTACATCGCTTTCATCTTGCCACGTTTATGCGTCACTGATCGATATGCCAAGGGATCCTCTTTTGTTATTGTTCCATGGATTTAGGTTCAAATCAGTCTTGGTGACGGGAAGGCGCCAAAAATAAAAACAATGAATGATTCTCCTCAAATGAATTCAAACTAAAGTAACGACCCTGTTTTGACAATGTAAGGGGTAGAAAGGACAGATATTTGTGTTGAAAGTTGTCGGATAAAACAAATACTCAAGTAAAGATACCTCTAAACTCTACTTAACAAAAGTATTTGTACTTTCCACCCGGCAACCACAATAAACATCAGCTCTGCCCTCAACAGTGACGTAACGGCCCGACTTCAGCAAGAGAGCATCCCTCGAGTGTCGTCTGCAAAAAGAAAAAAACAAGGCAAAGAATAAATCTGCCCAAAAAATTCAAACACAAAGTGAGAGATCTTTTCCTCTTGGCCTGATATGACTTGGGCGCTGACAGAGCAATAATAATAACATAATAGGAAGTCTATAACGTGAACGAAGTCTGTTCCTCCACAAGATCATAAAAGGCTGAAAAAAAAAATGCTTCTTCATTTGAACTTCATACCTGTCGATCAGAGTCCGGTCGCTCTTCACTCATTGAAACGTCTGCTATGAATATGGATTTACCCCAACTTTTAAAAGAGGTCTTCTGACTTCTAGCACCCTCTTTTGTTGACCTTAATGCAATGCAGGGACAGCACCAGGCCTCAGCTCATCCCTGCTGCATTTGCTTTGTAGCAGCTTAAAAATGACAGACGTGCGTTTATGGCAGCACTGTAACAAATTGCTGTTAATTTACAGCAAATTTTAAAGTCTAATCTGTATTTATCTTATGTTTGTTACTGTACAATAAGCACGTGAAAAGGTCAGTTGGTCAATATCTTACAGTAGCGTGAAATACGTACAGTATATACAGTTTATGGTAATAATCCACAACTATACCTTTGGTCCAAATACTATTTTAAATAACGGCTGATCCTTTCATCTGTACCTTACTGCAAAATCACAAAATAACAGCGTTTTGTTCCAAAAACAGTAGCAAATTCTAACTTCGGCAAAAGCAAGATACTGTTTTAAAGTAAGATAATGGCGACCCAGCTGCTCATTTATCGGAAAATCTTTGACAGTGTCGAAATAACCAGATAATTAAAGCAGAGATTTGTGCCGAACAGACGGTCTGACTTGTATTCGTCCAGAAGTCACGGCAAACAAGCCATGAAATATCAAACCAATAAACAAACGAAGAAAGAGCGATTCTGATCAAATGAAGGAAACGTCTGGTTTCCCTTTCACCCTGTATCAGACATCTGATGCTGTTTTCTGGACAAAAAGGAAATGTCTTTTGCATTCAGGCAGAGTTCATAAGTTATTTCCCCGAGGCCTGATGAAATCTCTGCCTTCTAAACTGGATGCGCCTGTTTTCTCTGCTTTTCGTGTGCGTGAAGCAGCAAACTCATCTTCCTGGTCAGTGGGTGAGCTGCTTCTTGCTTTGTTTTTCTGTGAATTGTTCTCTTGAATTGTTATTTCTCATCTGTTCTGCCTCTTTTGGGTCAGATTTGTCTTTCGACTTCAGGCAGTTATGAGGTTTTTGTTTTGAAATGTGGAAAATCAGTCGACACATTGTTCAGTCTCACAATACCCCTTTGTTGTGAGCTTATTTTGGCGGAGGAATAAACCGCCGTCGCTAAAAATAAATAAATAAATAAATAAATAGATCCTTTCGTGTGCTGGTGATCAGTTGAAAATGTTTCGGGGAGGAGGAGGCAGTGATTTGAAATGCAACAGGGTGGGACTTTTTGTTCCAAAATGAACCCGAAACCCAGAAATGTCAACATCATGTCAGGATCGTAATTTATGAGTCACTGGCTCAGGTATATTATGATCTACGCGTGCGTCGAAGCAGTAAAAATCAAAGTAATTGCCACCTTAAATGTTTGGCAGCCAACTACCCGATCAATCACCAAACGGTGCAGAGGTTTATTCGGAGGACGATAGAGCATTAAAAACGTTTTCGAGCTCATCGTTATCCTCCTTCTCTTGCGCTGTACTGTTTAAAACGGAGTTCAAAAGGACAGTTTTACTGTAAGCTCCGGGTTTCTTTTCAGGGTTCATCTGCACATCACGATCAACTGCAAACATTGTGAAAATCTCTTGAGCGATCGTTGATGTTTTGAGAGACAGTGGGAAACCGGATTGACTAGGACTTCCGTTTGATATTTAAATGTATGTTTTGCTCAGAATTATGGGTAAATCAAGCCTTTTTTTCCTAAAAAGCTCAAAAATAATGCCTCTAGATGTGACATAACTCTTCAGTCAGGCCCAGTAATTTCAGGATTTTCGCTACCGTTATGAGACTTATAAAGAGCAAAGTAAAGTCAAATCAGTTTGGAGATTCTCAAAACTCACTCAATGACTTTTCCCACATCTAATGATTTCTTTAGATAGCTGTCTTCTTGAATTTTTGTTTATTTTTTTAAACGTGCTTCAGCTTTTCAAAATTTTTGCACACAGATTTGGTAATAGTAATGGTCCACAATAATGTGAAAACATAGATTTTTGTAGAAAAATGTAGGTATACGTACTTAAGGAACAAATTTAACAGGAAATAAGCACAGTTTTCAGATTTGTTTTAATCCCATGTCATTTAACCTTTCACTACAGATTAACTGCCTCTGAGAAACAGCTGTGAAAACAAGCACAAATTAAAAACAATCACAATAGACTAATGAATTAAATAAATAACGTGGAGAAAAAACTCATCATTTTCCTTAAATCATTTGACTAGGACTTTATTCAACTCCGATGCTAAAAGCACAGTGAAAACCCTAAAAGCTGCTCCCAGAAGCGCGTGTATGTGTAATGATGTGATGAAAAGTACTGTTATTTGATATTTTAGTCAAATAAATTTAGTCTTACTCTACCAGGAATAATAAGTAACAGATTAAACTAATACATTATGTACAGGCTTCTTGATCATGTCATTGTGCATTTCAGTAAACGATTCGATGCTATTCACAGGTCCTCGTTACCCTCTACAGAAAAGTTTTAGAATCAACAGCTACATTCAGGTTACGCTACACAACAGTTTAGTCACATATATAAAAAAAAACGACACGGACAAAACACGAAGACGTCAAAGACAACTGATAGACAAAGCTCTGCCGTTTACTGTCCTGATTATGATTCTTCCCGGACTGGAGTGCAACCAGAGAAAAAACTGTTCTGAAAACTCGTCAGGATCCTTTTCTTCTTCTTGAGGAAGCTCACTGTTGCCCTCTCGCCCTCATCTTCATCCTCATCCTCTTCCTCTGGCACCTTCAGGTCTGCAGTGGTATGTCCCATGCCACCGATTTCTTTGAGCACCTGAAATGATACAGATCAGTTTCAACTTCTGTGTGACACGAAGCATTGAAGGCAACTGACTGCCGTATTTCCTCCTTTAATTAGAATTTCCTGTTTAATAAGTAGAAATGGCCGTAAATAGCGCAAAACCTCATTTTGATCCACTTCAGTTTGCGATGTTAAAAGTTTCACAATACGCTTTTCTGACACAAAACTTCCTTTAGCATTACAAAATAAAAGTCTTCTAGTGCTTCAGTGGATATAATCTATTCATTGCTTAACAGAGCTTTTTATTGTGTACGCGTCGTTTTCCTGATGCGCCTGTAAATTTGAAATATCAAAGCCTAGTCTGTGTTATCAGTGCTGCAGGTGAAATTAGCAGGGATCTTAGAAAACCACACAACTGGAGCACACACCAAGTCCAGAATAAGTTAGGGTGTACTCCTCTACGGGCGATCTGAGCAAGGAGCAGTCCATAAGGCGTACAGCGTTGTAACGCATTAAGTACTTCTGGTGGTAACTAGTGGCTAACGCAATTCATTTATTTTTTAAATTAGCAGCTACAATTACCGAAGTTTTAAAAAAAATGGGTTCATTACCTGGTGAACACAGTTGGCTAATAGTGGTCTTGAGTAAAAATAATGGCTAATGAAAACTGCCTTACAGTGATGTGAGTTAACTAGGAATCAATCGGTCCTTGCTGAGAAGCGAGAAGTGGAAATACGGACATAATAAAGCAAAAGGCTTCTACTGAGCTAATTGCAAAAGACTCTTCATGTGAGTCTGTGAGGCAGAACTAACCACACCGATTACATGTATGTTGTTGAAGACATGTCAGTGCTGTCACTAACTAAGCCTGTCACCTTCAGAAGGGGGGCCAATAATGCAGATATTTTCCTGTACCATTAATTATATTTCATCACAGTGATAATAATGGTTGTCAGACAAAATTTGATAGGTGTCACAGCAACACTAAAATAATATAACTGTGTGGATTAATAAGAGAAATGAAGCAGATATGTACAAATAACACAAACAATACTTTCCCTGATAATTACTTCTATAATGCAGTTATCGGTCAAGTCAATTAGTAATCCATTCAGTTACTTTTGAGAGACGCAACTGTTAATAATGACTACTTGCACAACAAGTATGTCAGAGGGCTGTGTGTCACTGTGGCCAAAACAATGCATAATCCTTAAGGCGATGACGTAAATGTGCTTGGTGCATAAAGCAGTGAGTGCAGGTCAGGTGTGAGTACGCCCTTAGAGTTGATGAACCACTTGAACGCCAAACAAATCTAAACCAAACATTTTGAGTCATTGCGCTCGTAAGAGGAGGTCTGCTTACCTTCTTGGTGGGTGTACAGGTCGGCGGCTTGAAGAAGGTGGCGTTTTCAGGGCTGGCAGATACAACATCCTGAAGAGAGTCCCTCAATAAATCGTCCGTTTGACTTACATCCTGAAACAAGAAAAAATTAAACTGGTTAAACTGGGGAAAAAAATTAATTACAAAACAAATATTCTTTTCAGTTAAAACCAACAGAGGGCCGGGCAGATGAAAACAGGTCTGTTACTAAATTATTGCTGCATAATCTACATTGTGAGCAACAATGTAATAAATAGTCTTGGTCTTGTAATATCTGCACAGGTAAATGTAATGTGCAGTGTTATCCTCACCCAAATTCATTACTGAAATCATTTACAGGGTGCAGCAGATATCACTTTATTAGTCGTGAAATATTCAAATGCTCAAAACCTTTTTAGTTTTATTTTAGGTTTAATATTTCTCTCCACTCATATATATATTCATATTTTCCTTTAGATTTTCTAAAAATCTCAGCCCCAATAAGAGAGTTTCCCCAAATTAAAGACCGGTAGGCAGGAACAGAGCCCTTCAAAAAAAAAAAAGATCTGAGGGATCAGATATTTTCTGCTGTGAAATAAAAGGATTTCTTTTCACATGGATGAATGTACACATCAGAAGATAACTCACCTTAGAAGACACTTTGTTGTCCATATTTCGACATTTCTCATGATCACACTGACAGTTCTCCCCACATGTTATCTTTCCTTTGCGGCACCTGCACAGCTTGTTGCCGCAGCGACCTTTACATGCACACTAAAGAAAAAAAGATGCCACTTAGCGTCATGGTGTCACCTTTCGTTTGAGTGAAAAGTAATCCCTCTCTCGTAGTGCTAAAACTGCTTCTGACGAGGGTTTGGCAAGTATTGGATGAAAACATCACAGATTCTAGTCTTACCCCAGTTGTTTTAGGTTTCCTTGAAGCTCTGCGTCCCTTCTCGGTCTTCTCAGGACGCCACTCATCCTCCTCCTCCTCGTTCTCATCCTCACTGGGAGACATCAGCTCGTCAACATTGATGGTCACGTTCAGTGGTGCTTTCGCCGTGGTAAAGCGCTTCCCTTTAGGCTTTTTATAGTAGAGAGCAAACTTTAAAAGGATATCCCCGAAGCATTTCTTTGTCAAAGGGCAGCAGGCTGCTTTCAGTCATGATTAAGTGAAAGTAAATCTACTTCTCATCTCACATCAAAGCTGTTTTTTCACATCCGACTGGTAATGGAAATGTGACCTTCACTTTACCTTTGATAAAGTTACTTTCATACACTGACTAATTGTCAGAGAATTCTACAATATTTTATTGATTGCCACTGGGCAACAGGAGATCCTCAGTGGGGTCCCTGAACAAAGAACATTGACCATCTGTAGTAACTTACCTTTGGCGGGATATACTCAAACGAGTCATCTGGAGCCTGTTCATTGCTCAATGTAGGCGCAAGGATTTTCTTTGCGCTCGCCAGATGGAGGAGTGAGAGTTTCTATGAAAGAAAAGAAAAGTATTATAACAGGATTTTAACCAATCACATCATAAATCCAACACTCCAGTTGTTCACTTCAATCATGAAACAAAGAGTACGTTAAGTAATTCAAAAAGGTTTACTTGGCAAGACGACTGTGATAAACCATTCACATATCTAACAAAAAACATTACTTTTAACTGCTAAACACACCAAAAGAAGTAATAAGTGTGTTAAACCCCACATTAAAACATCTCCCAAATTACAGTAAATGGAAGCCAATAATGTTAGATTAACAGGTCAAATATGGATTTACCTGTTTGTATTGCTCATTTTCTTCCACCAGTGTCTGGTTATGCTCATGTAATCCACGCAGCTTTTCAATCTCTTCTTCCTACAGTCATACACACAATTATATCGTGAGCACCTTGAGATTTAAGACACACTTTTTCCTAGAACAAGGTTAGATGTGTATGTTATCCTGGGACATACCTGTACTTTGAGGCGCTGCAGAAGCTCCTTCTCCTTTGAACTCTCTTCATCTTTCAGATTTGTTTCATCCGACTCGACACATATGGTTTTGTTCTGTAGTTGCTTAAGGAGGTAAAGGACCTGTACAAAGATTAAAAAGATGAGTTAACATGGAATAAAGCATTAAATAAACATTAGTCTGTCACTTACAAGAAATGAAAATTTGTATATGAATTAAAGATAAAACCTTCTCCTGATGCCTCTCCTCTAGTTCAACTAACTGCTGCTGGTGCTCCATGTCCATGGTGGACATCACATTTCTCTCATCAGCCAGCATCTTCCTTATATCTTGTGCATTCCCTTTCTCCTGTTTGAGTTCACTCTCCAGCTTTGCACCTGCTGTTTTAGCACCCACCAGCTAAAAGACAAAAAAACAAAACAAACAAGGTATTTTAATGTTTTGTAGAAGTGCAAATAAACACCAAAACAATGTACTCTTACCAAACATAACACAGAATGGCAACCAAACATTTTCCACTACTGGATTTCTCAATAGAGGACAGATTACTCACCTCAGACATGAGGACCTTAAGGGCACACTTTGCTTCTACTATGCTTGTGATGCTGTCAATGCGCTGTTTCCAACGTCCCTCGCTGTCTGCGACGAGAACTTTCTGCTGGAGGTCGGCAATCTGGGCATTTCTGTTAAAATACAAATCGCTCAGCAAATCTCGACAACCAACAGTGAAGAGGAAACATCTAGTCAGTGTTTCCTTTGTTAATTTGATAACATGCTTTTAGAGAGTCAGCAATGGTCTTAAATAAAGGTGTGCAATAACCAGTTTGCTGAGGTGGCAGAGCAACCTTAAGAAAGGACAAGGCTAATTAATATCAATGAGATGTTAAAAACATTTACATTACATATTTACATATTTGTAATTAAACGTTGTAGAGGAGAGAATTAAATTGAAAGCTCAGAAATAACAGAAAGGTCAGTGCACCGTTGGGGAATTAGTGTTATGAATGCTGAGCAGTGCGGCCAAAGACCAAAATCATGTCTGGCTCACCTGAGGCCGATTTCTGTCTCCAAGTTCTCCACCTGTTTGGTCAGAGGGGTTTCCAGAGCCCCCTGCGTCTCCAGCTCAGAGATGAGCAGTGTCCGACGCTGTGATGTGAAGAAAAACATTCTTGTATTTCTACTTTGCCACTTCTCTGGGTGTCTCACTTTATTCTATGCATATTTTCTAAGAGCACAAGCAGGGATTATTCCTCACCCTTATTTTAGCAGCAGGGCGCTCTCCAGCCTCTATCTGCTGTTTGAGGTGGTTGATCTCCTGAGCCAAGACCTTCCTGTCCTCCAGCAGATCATTCAGATGGCGCCGGGCCTCCTCTGTGCTCACCATCAACTCTACTTCATTGACAACCCATGCCTATAAAATTCAGAGTCACACAACAGAGTCAGCAGTGAAGGAAACACAATATCCGCTATTTGGTCTCCTCCTTTTTCTAGTGTGATGCTGTGATGTGCGTTATCAGACAGAAATTTCCATTTAGAAAATCATTCACTTGGTGCCGAGTTTGAAAAAGGGACTGAAGATATAAAGTTGTAACCACCACAATACTCTCATTTGCCTGAATGAGTCCTTCTACTGTTCCCAATGTTGAATGTAACACACAGAAAACACAAACAGAAAGGCAGCTGGCAGTGTGGAAGCAGCCAAGTGCATATCTTTAGCTGGTTTACCTGTATTTAAACCCCCCCAGATATATGTGCTTATTTTTGGTGTTAAAGGGGTATAATATGACTTGTGACTCAGTCTGTCAATATTCATGAATATGCAAAACATTTGACAGTTTAAACATTCAGTATTTGCGGCTGTTTTAAAGGCCAGAAAAGCCCTAATCCAGGTTTTTCTACCTTTACTCTTGCAGCAGCTCCCTCCATTCCTCTGTTGTGGGCATCTTTGCGTTTCTCTGCCACCTCACTTCTCTTCTGGAGAGCATCTTTCAACCGTTTGTTTGCAGCAGCCGCCTGTAGGGGGGAAAAAAAAGAAGAAAAAAATCCAGATAAACTGCCAGGTGCCATGTCTAGTGAAAATTCATTCTATAAGCAGACACCTTGCAACAGTAGTCTAATATTCAGGATAAATTAGTAACACAGTGTAAGTTCTATTCTGTTTTCTATCCGTTATAAGAAAAAGAAAACTGTTTACTGAACAAATTATCCAGCACAAACAATAGATCATGATGTCTTAACCTCCTCAGTTTTGCGACGCAGGACATTGGCCTGTTTCTGGAAATCCCGCTCAAGTTTAAGCAACTCATACTGACGTTTACGATCCTGTCAAGAAGGGAAAAAAAGGTAAACATTACTTTTGCAGGTGAATAAAAACATCGAATGAAATTATAAATAATAATAAAAGAAACTAAAAAGATCTCCACATGCCTTCTCCTTTAGCTGAATAACTTCTCTATCTTTCTTGCTCTTCCAAAGTCTGAATTTCTCAGAGTCTTCTCTCATCTGCCTCATCAGCTGCGTACGCTGTGTCTTCATAGCCTGGAAGGACAAAGCATTGCTGTGACTGGGTTGGAAATCTGGAGCAAAATCTGGATAAATATTACTCAAGGCTCAAACCAAACGTTAACACGTAACGGATGCCATGTGAAGAAAGTAAAAAACATTTTTCATTTTTTGAGAAAGCATTAGTTCATTATGAGAGAAACCTGGAAGAGGTAAAGAAAAGCACTACTTACCTGTATTTCCTGCATGAGCTTGCTCACTCTTTGAACAGAGGACTCTTTGAGTTTGAGAAGTTTGGACTGTTCAAGGAGCTTCTTCTTCATGTCACCAAGCTGGCCCTCGAGCTCCTGCAACCTCTTCCTCCGCTGCTCACTAAGCCTACATAAAGGTCAGATGAAAAGGAAAGCCACCATGAGAGAAGACGTTACGAGACTGTATTAAGATTAAAGGTCAAAACAAATGAATCTTACATTATGAAGATGACCAAAGGCACAGTCAAACCATGAATCATGAAAGGTTATCATACTTTGCCTGGTTGGTGTCTTTCTTTGCAGACTGGAGTGCCAAAATGAGTTCCTCTTTCTCCTTGTGCAAAGAATCCACTGCTGTCTGTAGATCCTGCACATTTTTCTGTAAATAATACACAGGAGGTTACAAAGACATCCAGCATTTCTTTTTACTGAAAATAATAAAGCTCATAATTACAAACATCACAGAGATGTGCCCCAGATCCTCGAGTACCCCATCGTACACCCCTCATGTTAACTATTGGATGATACAAAATTTAACTTGGAAACAACCTATACCTAAATTATTTCATGGGAATAATAAAAACCTGGTGTTCAGACTGCATCGGCTCCAGCTGGCTGTCATTCTGGCACATTTTCCTCACAAAAGCTTCCTTCAAACTCAACACTTTGTTAAGCTCAATGAGTTCCTTGGAGAGTTGGGCCTGGCGCAGTGCATGATGGGCTGTAAAGGCCTCTGGTGACTCCTTACCAGCTATGGCAGTGGAATCCTGTTTAATGAGAGGTGGGAAACATCTTTTTTTTCCAGATATATATTCAGATAGATATTTCAGATATATAAAACTGAAGAGTTGTTATTCTCAGCAAGTACAAAACATGAAATATGTCACTACAGGGTGCTTGATTAAAAAAAAGAGAAATACTGAAATAATGAAGCACCAAACTATAGTTGACCTCTTTTTTCCAGTATGTTTGATTTTAAAAAAGGTAAAATATGCAACAGTTCTCGCTTGTTGGGTGTAAAATGACCGTCAAACTTCTTCCCTCCTCCGCAATCAACCAATGAGGGAGAAGAGTGAAATGGTCAAGAGAACAATTGAATGAATGAAAAAAGTGCCCTTAACGAGAAAAAAGAAGCTGTGAAATAGGAATATAACACATTATTTACTGATTGTTTCACAGCGGTTATGTTCTAAAAACACACCCACACCATTGCATAACTCTATGCAGTGAAGCACACACTTCCTCCTGTCGGCTGTGTGTGTCGTTGAGAGGTCAGAGTGACTGCAGCTTATTATGCCACCATACACTTCTAAAGGGACAGAAGTTGTATGAGCCTATATATTGCTTTTTTAAGGAAATGTTGCATATTTTGCCTTTTAACAAGAGACAGAAAAACTGGTCAACGTACTGATGGAGACTCATCTGCTCCATTCTTGCTGCCATTCCCAGAAAGATCCTGTATATCCTCTCCTGCAGCCATAGCATCAATGGAGGCAGCGATGCCTGCGCTTTCATTCTTGGAAAACAAAGAAACCATAAAATGTTAGAGAATAATGAAAACACGACATATCACATTAAACTACATTTAATTAAAATAACTTGTATGTGTGTACCTTGAGCTCCAAAATGAGGTCTTGTAGGTTTTTCATCACCTCAACGTTATCCTTCAGCTCCTGGTCCTCCAGTGTCCCTAGCAGCTTCTCAAGATCCACAGTACATCTGAAATAAAGACAGAGAGCCCAGCTCATTAAAACCAGCGTAGCAGCAATCACATGGAAGAAAACATCTCTCTCAGTTAAGCCTCAGTAAATTTTGCTATCTTTCTCTTTTTGTTAAGACTTTTCTAAAACTCCTCTTTCAGCACTAAAACATAATGACATTGTTACTGTGTGGCAGCAAATAGTTTAAATAATGAATAAATTTGATGCAGGCCATTAAAAACTGTTAAATACTCTCTTTAAGATTTGTCAGGCTCATTCTGCTTCAAGCCTTCATAAACTTACGCTTGATGGTGTCGCAGTTGCTCCAGTTTGCTTTGCAGTTTCTCATTTGTTTGTTCTGTCTAAAAGAAGTAAAAACAAATAAACCATGAGGGTGGAAATGCAATTCAGTGACATGTTCGAGAAAAGACAAACCGTAGACAGTGAAAACTAATTATATCCTGCACTTACATTATTATTATTTGAATGATTTGTTTTTATCTTCATCTGTGGCTGTAAAGTGACAGTTTACCAACTGCTTTAATTTTGGAGGAAGAAGTGTAACTGCTGCTAAGGTTACCATGATGATCTTCTCAAACATGAGAGCGGTTTGTCCAGCTGCTTCACTCAGCTCTCTGCTCAGCTTATTGTTCTCGTCCTGCAGAGCGCGGTTCCTTTCCAAGAGCTTCGTCACATTCTCAGCTGAGTCTGACCTGTGACAGAAGAACAGAGTAACGGATGCAACCTTTTGTTACAGAGCTATGCAGTGGAAAGCTGGGTGCAGGGAAGTTGAGTGACTTACCCGGAAAGCACTGGTGCCACTCCCCCACGGGCATGAAGTAGCATCACTTGCAGCTCTTGGACCTAGGCAAACATATGCATGAAACCAAACACTTATTGAATTTTAAAAGGAGGGAAAAGGTTTACCGCATTGCATATTTTCTCTCTTAATACGTCCTAATCTCTTTCACAAAAATAGTCTGCAGGAGGAAATATTTTTCTCCCTTTGTGTACCTGTTTCTTCAGACGGCTCATTTCTGCAGCCCTTGGGTCAACATTAACGATAGGTTTATTTTTAATCTTGCGAGCTCTGTCAGCGTATCGCAGTGTGTTAATGGTCTCCTCCATGTTTGAGTCTGCAGGACTGACGCATGCAATCATCAATGTGTGGCTATTTCCTCCCAGAGAATCTGATGACACACAAAAAAGTTTAATTAATGAGACACACACAATGTATAATAACAAGCTACAACAGTACTCAGTGTTTAACACTGGCACATAAACATGTAAACCAAATTTTTGAGCCATTTGTTTTGCTTACAATTTATTTTCACAAATAAAAGCAGAAAACTATAAATATACTGTATGTCACTATGTGTGTGTATATACCAGAGCAGAAAAATACTTTCAATTTGGGTGATTTAAAAGAAAAATAATGAATTCGAAAAGTAAATAAGGATTTCTATTATATTTAACTGACGCCAAAGCTAAAAGATTATCAGAAGCCGACCCAGTGACTTATGTAACTTTTGAGCATCTACTGTAAATCAAAGCTTACCTTGAAGCAGGCGAGTCAGCTTCGAGTCCCTGTAAGGAACAAAGGTATTTTTCTTGCTTTCATCCCCCAAGGCACTGATCACATTACCCAAAGACAAAAGGCCTCGATTGATGTTGATGCCTGCAGATAAAAATGAGTGGCATCAAAACAATAATGCTTTTATTATGGACACCAATGCGAGACAGAGATAGCACAAAGAAACTGAGCATATCATGGTGCGTGAATCATAAAATTAGGGGTGACAGCATTTAACTATGTTGTTCTCAAGAAAAATATACACAAGTTACCTTCCTTTAAACGATCTCCTTCTGCTTTGGTTTTCTTTTGCCTCTCTGAACCAGCCAGATCCACAAGGTGAAATTTTGAAACAACTGAGTCAACTCTGCAGCAAAAGATTAAACAAACATTCAGCTTAGAAGACAGTCCTGTGAAAATGCTTGCAGCAGACATACAAACAGGCTCATATTCAGCAGCAATATTAAAAAGGCATTATTTTAGTGACAACACAGAAGTTTCGCTAAAATTAGACAATTTTTTGTTTGAAATATCTTTTGACCAAATTTCAGACTAGATTTTGGACAAATTTTACTTAAAGGTAAACATAAAGTGATCCTGTGAAAACACTGGTTTTATATAGAAATATTATGCTATTGTCAATTAAGGCCATCTACATTTTTCCAACAGGTAAAGTAAAAGGTCAGTATTAGGTTCAGTGGTCATTTACACCTTTGTAACATCAGAAATGTGGAGCTTCACTCACACAATAGGTGCATTTCCAGCTAACTGGAAATTTCAATTTGTGCATTAAAAATCCTGAGAGGAAATGGCAATAATTCATTTCATTCATTCATTTGAAATATTGCAAAAGAAATGTTTTTACTCTTGGAAAAGGTGGAAGAGTTGTTATATCAATAAAAGGTGAATGCGAATAAGTGCAATGGAAACAAATATATTGAAACAAGAAACAAACATAAATGCCACATTAGATGGAAACAGCAATGAAACACCACCATTTACGAAGAGCTGCAGAAACAAATATTAGACAAAGGCTTTGACAAACCGTGGCCAATTCTGAGAAGCTATATAATTCAAACCAGTGGATGGGTTTAGGGTTGAAAAGGTAAAGCCTTTTATCAGTCCCTCAATGAACGCCTCAGGTAGTATATTATTGTATGAAATACTACATCTAAATGGCAAAGTTTTAAACCGTGATGATGAGGAACTAGCTCTTAATATTGTGAATGGAAACACATAGGCATAAATGTGCATTTTCTTTACAGATTATCTGAAAATCCAATTTTAAAATTTGCAATATATTTGAATGGAAACCCACCTATTGACAAAAAGACATTAGAAGATGGATAAATGAAATTAGATAAAATGTAGCAATTAAATTTAAGACTAATAACATTTTAAGCCTTTTTAAAGGACACCCTGGAAATACTGAACAATACTTATTTAAACACCATTTACACTACAAAGAGATAATTATTGCTTATGTCACATTATTAAGTACTGGTAAACTGTAAGTATACACCAGTCAACTGACTTATCTGCCCCTCTGCGCTGCTCCACTGTGACGGTAAAGATAGCATGTGAGCGTGAGGAAGCGGCGTTCATCGCTGTAGAGCCCACAGTACGAGCAGAGTTTCCAAGTTCAAGGCAGCCCACCATCTCCTGGGCATAGGACACATGCCGCTCAGTTAACCCCACAATCTGCAAAAAAGATTTTTAAAAAAGCAGTGATTTATTTTTTACATGTGCACTGTAATTAGAGAAAACAGACAAGGATGCAGTTAAGTGAAGAAATGTCTCACTGACCTTAATCCCCTCTTTAGGGTCTTCCCGAATGCTCATGGCTGGTTTATCTTTAGATGCACTCAGCAAGTCCAATATCTCTTCATTATAGATCTACAGTAAAAAATAAAAAAAGAATGACTTATTATGTGTTAGAGGCATAAGACATCAATACACTTATGAATTACATCAAAGGAATAATATTCATAAAGCAACTGTTCACAGACCTCCAGATAAGACACTGCCAGACAGAACTCACAGTCTGTCCTCTTCTCCTTCTCCTCAAAGATTCTTCTGATAACTCGTGGAATAACTCCAACTGAAGGGTCATTTTCTTGAGCTGAAGTGTATGTTCCTCCCATGGAGAAGGTCTTTCCTGATCCTGTCTGTCCATAGGCAAGAACTGTGGCATGGTAGCCTACAAAAAAAAAAAGTTTGGGATAGAAATTGACAAAGTGCCCTTAAAGCATATTGTAAAAATTAAAGACTATCGAGTGGTACTCTATGTACAGGCTGCTGGGAACCCCTAACATTTTACAGACTGTGCACTGCCACAAAGATGACTCTCACAGATTTCAATAAGTTATCATATTAAAATACATATCTACCTTTAAAAAGGCCACACAGTAAGGAGGATACTGCAGTACTGAAGACTTCCTCTTGTTCAGCAGTGGGATCGAATACATAATCATAGGTGAATGCCTTCTCTGTGCCAACAATTACCTAAAAAAAACAAACAAACAAACAATATATTGTATATGTTGTAGTTGCTCAAGATACACATTGTATCCACTTAAGCAGACTCAAAATATTGCAATGTCTTCTTGAAACATGACTGAGTTCAGTGAGTCCATTATTAGCTGTCTGAAAGCACAGACCTGTGGTTCCCCAGGCACAAAGGTGAGACAGCACTGACATCCTTCGTTGATTTCTTTTGGAACTAAAGGGCGACAACGCAAGGCAACTCGGACAGGGATCACCTTATCATCCTCGCTGGTCATGATGAGATTAGTGAACACCTATTAATAAAAGAAAGAGGCTATAAAAATGAGTTGATATCACTCCTGTGGCAAGCTAACATGCCATGAGGGCTAAACAATAAGCTTTGGCCAGTTGCCCAGGGCAAGTAAAATGGCATGCTATCAGGCAAGTGGTAAAAAAGAAATAAACACATTGTTTTTCCAAAGCTTATGGTGGGAATAGCTGAGGAGTGAGCTATCTCGCTTCCTTGTGATCTCTATTGGAAGTTAAACAAGCAGATTAAGCATGACTATTAACTTTTGTGTAGGGGCAAGTAAAAACTGACTCCGAGCAAGAAGATTATTGACACCGTTGCATGACTGGGCAAGCAAATTAACGTTGAATCCTGCAAGACATATTTAAAAAGCACAAAAGTCCAGACTGATCAGACAATAGGAAGATCTGAACAACAGAAAATCTCAATATATTCACTTATAAAGCGGAGTTTCCATCATGTTACTAAGATGAGAAATCAAATCAAAGAAAACAGTTAGCAATTGTTGATGTGCTGAAAATGTATTTAACCATGTCATAATACTGAAACACCTTGTAAAATGTGTAGT
>JAPQRN010000007.1:9076475-9089236 GCA_037367275.1 Coranthus polyacanthus
TGTGATCTCTATTGGAAGTTAAACAAGCAGATTAAGCATGACTATTAACTTTTGTGTAGGGGCAAGTAAAAACTGACGAAGAAAGAAGATTATTGACACCGTTGCATGACTGGGCAAGCAAATTAACGTTGAATCCTGCAAGACAGTTAGCAATTGTTGATGTGCTGAAAATGTATTTAACCATGTCATAATACTGAAACACCTTGTAAAATGTGTAGTCTTTTGCATTATTATCACATGCACTCAACAATATCTCATCAACAGACAAAATGTGTTCAGCCAACGCCTTGCAGATGGAAAACGGCTCCAATGTTTTGTGTGTCAGTGGTTATGTAAAAACCACAATGAAAGCAGTTTAAGCAGCCCCGAATAATAGCATCGAAATGCAAGAGAAATGCCTGCGTGTTAATCAAACTATTTCAGTAAGGTCAGTGTATATAACTGCAGACACCTATCTCGACATTTAAAAACATGAGACGCTTGTCACGTTTGACACGCTGAATATTTGAGTTTTTCAGTCAAAAACACCCATGTGTCAGTACAGCCAGCACGGGTGTTGCCATTGTAGCGTCTGGAAGGTTTATCCATTATTCATTCGCCGTCTGCTGAGCTGCTGGACCAGACTGCAAATGGCAAGATCACAGAGCTAAACTGAACTGTGCAGTCAAAAGTTAGCACTGAAATTAGAAACTGATTACAGCATTTAAGTAAAAGTATACCCCGTTAAAACGTGTTCAGTCGATGTTTCTCCTGCTTGGAGACTAAGCTAGCTATAACCACGTAACGTTTATTTCGATGACAACGCACTTGCACAAGGCAAAAATAGTTTGTTAGCAAGTGTTGAGGTGAATGTGTCACTGTATGTAATAAAATACTGATGAAGACTTTATAACCGAGCTGACAGACGACAACGGTGGCGTCAACTCTAGCTTACTTGTTACTAACGCAAAACGTTAGCTGCAGTTTTAAACTTCGCGAGACGTTAACTTTACCTCTTTCCGTTTTCTCCAGTTCCAACGTGAAATTATTTCTCTTCGGCGATTCTGGGTGTCAGTCGGTAGTGCCACTACCAGACACAATATACTTTAAAATGTAACTTCAAAGGACGTGGTCGATTAATGTCGTTTACAAAAGTACAACAAAATCCTTGTATGAATGGTTTCCCTGCCCGCCACTTTCAAACACAGGCTCCGCCTCTTTTTTCTTCTTCGGCGAGTCGCATCCAGGACGGCTTTTCTTCTTCTTCTTTGGTACTTGACATCCACGGCGTTGCACTACTGCCACCCTCAGGTTTATCCTCCCTCGGTGTCTACTCATTTTAAAGCCTCTGTGTCCAGCCTCCCTTAAAGCTAAACAATTTCCTCAGTTGAACACTGTCTCCGCATTCTGACATACTTTTAATACTCTCCTCTACCCGCAAATTTCCCTTAACAATGACTTTTGACGGATTCGATCAGTGTTTTAATCATTCATGGGCAAAATGTCTTGTAGGCTTCTTTTCAGTCAACTTCAGTAGCCTATTCCTAAAATCAATTCCAAAACACAGATAATATATATGATATGATTTGAATGTGCAAAAAGTTTTGAACATGAGCAGAGATCTTGCTGAAACACATGTTTATAGAATTAATTAATTTATCATTGACATGAATAGGTGTCACATGCACATTTAAACGGAATATTGTGTCTTCCTTTACATAAATAATTACAGTTCCACCGTAAACTGATGAAGAAAGCAAAATTGGTGCATACAAATTCACCAGAATACAGGAAATTAAGTGTTAAACATCCCTAAGGTGCAAATGAAACCTTCACCACAAAAGGTTGCTATGCACAGTTCTCAGCCTGCTTATTGTTCTGCAACTTAAAATATGTACTCTGCTTTGCATTGAGTAAAGTAAATGTCTCCTTTTACTTGTGTCACCCCAATGCTGTTGCCCCGCTGGATTAATTAAGACAATACTGTATTATTAGAAGACAGCTGAAATGACAACTAACGCTTCAATTTCCTTGTCCTATTTTGAGCTTTGACCATTTTCTCTTTGAACAAAAGCAAATACTTTTACTCTGCGCCAAATGAGCAGTTCTAACCAAAATGGTGGCACTGATGAAATGAACACATATTAGATGTCTTACGGATTATTGCATGTATAATTTATCAGTATTGTGTGCAAATCTTTAGCTTGCAGTTTGCTAAATTCTCCACAGTGATTTGAAGCTTAGTAATGTATATCATGCAACTTTACAATAGTATCAAATAAGGAATGACAAACAAACAAAATAAACTTTCTTGATTTTTATTACTGACTGGCAATGATGGGAACTTCAATTCAATTCCACCAATAAACCACTAGAAAAAGACCCTCAAGGTTTTATTCCTCTGACTTAAGAAGCTTGTAAGGTAGACACGTCAACAACTGAAATAAAAAGCTCAGGAACAAATCATTGTATCCTTCACTTCAAGATGAGGTAAAGAGA
This sequence comes from Coranthus polyacanthus, assembly GCA_037367275.1. Taxonomy (NCBI): domain Eukaryota; kingdom Metazoa; phylum Chordata; class Actinopteri; order Kurtiformes; family Apogonidae; genus Coranthus; species Coranthus polyacanthus. The sequence continues at coordinate 9,078,954 of JAPQRN010000007.1, forward strand.
AAAGAGATATGGAAGAAGAATCTGAGGGATGAGTTTTCAGCTTACAATAATGGATGTGGAGTGAGTGACTGTTCTGTGTTGTCTGTAGAAAGGTCATCACACTGGGAGCCAGAGGGGAAAACAGCTGAGTCCAGATAAAGTGATGACAAGGTTTCTGAAGGGGAGAGTGAGCTAAGCTGGCAAAAGTGGCAGAAGACAGAGCATGGACTGGCTTCTGATAGGCTGAATTAAACATTTCCAGAAACTCCTCCAAAAGATAATTTCCACAAGGTTTCAACAACGTTCCTCCTGCATCCGATCTTTGTTTTTCCAGTGTGTCATACACAGAGGATTTATTGAATGTACAAGACAAACAAGCTGCTCACAGCACTGTAATTTGCCCTATGCAATCCATGACCTTTATTGGCCTTGTGACCGGCGGTAACTGCAACAACACTGATGGAATTTATCACAATGATGCAGATGTCTTGCAGCCTACCCCCTCCTGTGGCAGATGCTGTTTACATTTTCAGTTTGAACATGAGCTATGGGAGCACATATCCATAAAAATATATAACAGACAAGACCTGGATCGAAATGAAAATTGCTAATAAAAACAATTCTTTATAATTGGCTTAATTGGCAGCATTATGATCTTGTAATGAGCGCTTTTTGCAGACGAGGTAACACACTAAAACTTTAAACCTCACTGAGGGGAGAAACTTGTCACAAATCATTTAATTGGCCAGTACGTGATGGTGAAATTCAGAAATCTCAGCAGGAGTCTGGAGAAGTATTGAATCACTGTTATTGATTGACAATCCAAACAAACCCCTGCTGATACATATAGGCCACTTTGTGCTACAGGGGGGGGGGATATCTTGATTTTCTCAAGTCCTATACATTCACACACTTCACTCGGCAGCACATTCTCTGTTTGTGTAGCTTCCTCTCAGTATGTTGTCTCAGAGGTGAGTGAGTTCTGCTCCTGCGGGAAATTCCACCACAGGGCCTAATAACAACATGCCAGATTGTCTCTGCCTCCAAGAATAGAACAGACTGTAAATGAATGGAACAAACCAGTCAATTCTCTCCATGTTCATTAGCCAGTAATGGAACACGTCAGATTTCTTTTTTTACAGAAAGCCTCTGTGGTCTATACTACTTTGAAAGCCACCTTGACCTTGAATGGCAGCCCACACTTCTGTACAGTAGCTGGACTGGGAGGAAATTCAGCTCGCTTCCCCCCTTCCTGTTGTATTTTGAAAAGATAATCTGGATGGGGTGGATTGCATTGCAATGACATCACCCATGCCTAAAATCCACTGGTTGCATGAATGGGGTTTTGACAAGAATACTCTCTGTTCAGCTGCACTAAGCCATGTGTTCATGCAGCTTCATGCTCTGCTAAGCTTAAAGTTCTATTATGGCGTTCCCCCTTTTACTGTGAAATTTACGATCTGAAACATCTCAAAAGTACTGAAAACGAAATAAAGTTGCTGAAGTTAGACAATAAGAAACAGAACATATCCCTAGCGCTTCAGGATTTGTTCACCCATTGTTCAAATATCACATAAGCTCTGACCTCAAAACATGCAGGTTTGATCAAAGCACTTGAAGTGAAAGCTTAAACACGCTCTGAAATGTTTGTCGCACAGTGTTAGTATTTTGTGCTGTGTTTCATCAGGCGCCTTTAACATAAAACAAATTGTCAGAGGCTAATTCTGACCACAAAGCTGTGTTTCAAATTATATTATCATTTCATACTACCATGAACATATCACTGTAACTGTGATTCGCTCATACAAACAGTGCTTACTTTCATAAAAGTGACATAAACTGGCCTGCAAAATGATTGGTACAAGGGCTGCGCTGTCTGTAATTTGATTACAAATGTTACGTTAGGTAGGTTTAACTATATAGTAGCTGTCTGGTTAACTATATAAAAATATAATACTTGAAACCACCAAAGTCAACAACTGTGAAAGTCAAAGATGATGGTTAGGGGCTGCAAAAAGAAATAATTTCGCATGACACATACTTTATGCTGCCTGAGGGTACATTTTACAGTCCTGTTACCAGACAAATGCAGTGGCTTAGTTCAAACTATATCTGAAGTCAACAAGAGCCAAAACATTTTGTTGTAAATTTGCAATAAAATTAGCATCCACTGCCCCCATGCCGCCCACCAAAGCAATCCTTCACTGGCACTGGCATACAATGTATTCATTTTCCAGCAGCCTCAGTCCAGCAATCATGAGTCAGGGGATGGTCATCATCAGCTGATCCTATGATGTGTATTATTAACACTGACATTTAAATAAAAACTTTAAACTTATTTCAGAATGATGGCCACCAGGAGACCACTTGTGGATGGGAGGGAAGATTTAGTTTACCACTGAGAATATACATTATTCGGTGTTTTGGGGCCAAAGATCTCTATTTGGGGCCACAAAGGAGCTATTATTGTCAAGACTTGCAGACTTTCTACAATAGCAGAAGCTGAAGCACAGGCATAGCATGATGTAGGCCTGCACTAAACTTCAGTGGTCTCTTGGTACTTTATCAGAGACTCATTTGAAAAACCACCCAATCTTTGATGCAATCTCTCAAACCAGTTCTCAACAGTATAACCGAAGCTTTAGTAGAAATGTAAACTAACTGACTCAGTGAATGGCCACCGTAAGGCCACCATCCCCTGTGCCTTTTATAACTTATTGGGATACTTTTTTATAAATGCACGCACACAGGCGTATGAACGTCATGAGCGCGCATGCTGTCGGAGCACCGTACATTTCTTCTGATTGCAAATTTGATACCCCGAGAAGCTACGCATTATGTGCAGAAACTGGGCGCAACCCATTTTCTGAATCCGGATCGGCGTGCCGACGACACCGATGCCTGTGCCCACAGACTGATCACAGGGCTTTTACCCGAACAGCACTGAATGGTAGCAGCTGAGAGACGGGTGCGGAACGAGGGTTGCCAAAACCCGGAGGATTTCTCACGGCTCACGGACTAGAATGCTCTTCTTTATGTATCCCCATACACGGATGACAACCTCCAAACAGACCTACACTGAAAACTTTCAGCTCTACATCTGACGAGGGGGTGTTATTGAGATTTTCTGACCAGGTCCAAGAACAGACATCATGCAGGTGCAAACTGTGGGCTAACGTTACTGAAATGACTTGCTCGGCGCTGACGCGTTTCATTGTGCCATGCCAACCCCGCATTGTCAGATGCCATTTTACTCTGCGTTATCCCAGCGTCTGGAATTCCAACATACTGGGCCTGTCGTGTAATTAGAAGTTCGCAAGGCAGTAGCAAACAAGCTGGTGCAATGAGAGGCTACGCTGTCCAAGTAATTGTGCGCAATTTGTGCTGAAGCTTATGGGTCCTGCGTACTCAAGCTCCCGGCTTCCACTTGGAGAGGTGTGCTGCGGGGCTACAGCGCACTGGCTGTCGGCTTCACATCTGGACCGCCTGGCTACTGTCATCTGCGGCCTGCTTGGATTGTGCACTCCCTGAACTTGTGTTTAAGGGGAACTGGCTGAGATCGCCTTGGATGGTGTCGTGTTAGGGAGAAGGGGTGCATATTTGGCTAGGGCTTGACGTTATCGGTGATCCACTGGAACACCGTGGTCCAAAGCTGGACTGGCTGACTACTCTAGGAAAAAACGCTTGACAAGCTATGGATTTTGCGTAGCGAAGTCACGCATTTTTAAAGGCAACGCTAGGGTGACATTGCAGTCTTCTCACCACATCGGTTATTTCGTCGTCCGACAAAAAAATAAAAGAGTGAAAGTGGAGTATTGTCCGTCATACGTATCAACGCAGTGGGATTTCTACGTCTGGTCGGCGTTCCCCCCCACCCTTCCCGCGGTGACGGTTATGGGTCGGAAGCGGTGTGTCGGTGCAGATTGTTCCAAGATGGCGGCCGGGTGCTGCGGGGTGAAGAAGCAGAAACTGTCGGGCTCGCCCGGGTCGGGGGGTCCCGGCGGGGTGGGGGCGGGAAGCGGGGTGGCAGGAACCGGACATTGTGGATCAGACTTGGGGATTGGCTCCTCCGCGACCGTTGCAGCAGCGGCGAACGTGAGCAGAGCCAACGGCCTGGGGGGACCCGGGGGTAACGTTAGCGGCAGCAGTAGTAGTAGTGGTAGCAGCAGCACAAACGCTCTGTCCCCAGCCCCGGCCGGTTACTCTTCATCCGGTCTGTCCCCGAATCTCAGCCCGGGACCTGGTTCGGGAAGTGGAGGCAGAAAAATGGTCGTCTCAGCGGAGATGTGCTGCTTCTGTTTTGACGTGCTTTATTGCCATCTGTACGGATACCAACCTCCGAGAACACCCAGGTTTACAAATGATCCCTAGTGAGTATTTTTGTCTTTTGTTGTGACTGCATGTCAAAGCTGAATGGTATATTCTCTGAACAAATGTCTGCTGCGGTTCACTCGATGTGTCTGCCTTTAGACTGTGCTCCTGCGTTAAGGGCACGAACTGTCACTTCGAAACAACATTTTACTTAAAATTAATTTAACATGAAAACTCGCGATCATAGCTTAATTTGGCCAAGTTGAAATTCGGGCCTTGTCGAAAAGATTGACTGCACTGGCCTGCAGCTACACTAGCACTAAGTCTAACGTTATCGTTACAATGAATGGTTAGCTTAGATGTAATGCTAATCAACCTGCCCTACCTCTTACTGAATAATGTACCTCATGGCTTTTAGATTCAGTGCGGGGCTAAGTAGAAAAATAATGTACGATACTGTTTTCAAACTCGAGTAACATCGGCTAAGGTTAGCAAAGCTGTTCGCTCCTAGCTAACTAACACGAGCTAGCCCGAAGACTTAAAAGAGGGTGGAACGAGTAAGATAACATCGCTTAAAAATGTCAGTTTAACAGACGCAGCGTTGCTAGTTTAGACCAGAAAATCAAACGGGAAAGATACTAAAAAATATAGTTATCTTTTGTAGTTTGAAAGCGCAGTACTTCAATGAACTTTGGATTGCCACATACTAGGCTTAGCTTTGTTAGCTTTAGCTATAGGCTACATTAGCAAGGTACAGTAGCATTAGCACTAACGAGGTTTTAGTAATTAATTTATACTTAATAGTAAGCTACGTGTATACAAACTGCTTCTGATATCACAACCAGATACCCGGTCACGTAGCTTGATGGTTTTAGAGCATGTTGTGCTTGATAAAGGTGAGTATTGTATCGAATTGTGTGAAACTAACAACTCGGGATATCGTTAGCATCAACCAACAAAGGAAAGGTTCTTGCTAAGACTTGTCTTAGGCATCCCGAATGGCTAAATTGAACTAAAACAGGGGATTGACATTGGTAAACAAATAGATTAACAGGTACACGTAGCGTTTGGCCATTTGTAGTATCCAGGAAAACGTGTTCTATAACCAAATTATTCATTTTATTAATGAATATATACCTTTTTGGCTGTAACCACACACTGCAGTCACTGACACACGATAACCCCACCTTTACAAGCGTTGTAATATGATGCCATGTGAGGAGCGAACGTTTTACATACATTTTTAGGCTGTAAAAGCATTGTTTACATTTTCAGCTAGACTACAAATTCCTAAGCATTGACCTAGAATGACTGAACATACTTGTGGGTAACTGATTGACATGACTCCACTACCAAAATAATTAAACAGATTCCTACATTATGTTTTGATATGTGTATTTCTCCTTAAATATGACACAATAATTAATGTGTACAATTTTATGTTGAGGGCACTTTTGCACTACACTGTACATACACTAAAATACATTATCACAATCATTGCATACACACATCATGGTTTGTATATGATCAAGTGTAATTTATGTGAAGTTGCCTCCTAATTTGTAACATTCATTCGTGTAATAAGTGGAACAATCCAATTTGCTGCTTATAACTCTGGAAAATTATGTTATCTTTCAGTTTAATTAAAGCAGAACAAAATTGGATGTGTTGTTATACAAATGCTCTCACAAACCTTTACACCAAGGCCCACTCCTAATGTTCAGTCTAACCACTCAGCTCTCATAAACTTTAATTGATGTTGCCTGTGTGATCAGCGGAAGTGCCTGATTGCAAGGGATGTAGTTAGCTAGTTCTCAGTCTCATATTTTGTATTAAATGTAGCGTTAATCACTTTCTGAACAATATAAGGCCCATGTGTAATTAGCAGTTTTGTTTAAGCATAGTTGTTGAAAATATCAACATAATCATTGTAGAAATAGGCCATGTTATCTACTCTCTGTATGTATGAATGTTTTACTTGATTTCCCCTGTCAAACCTCTCTTTAACACTACAGCATCATATTTCCTCCAGCTAAGACTGCAGTTATAAATGGCTGCCCCCCAAGTGTTTTCTCCAGATTACTTATCACTACTGTGCATCCCATTTAGAAATGACTAATATTCTCTGCTGGTGATCCTTAAAAGAATAATAATAAAAAAGCCCAGTTTCTCAAGTAAACCCCTTTTTAGAATGGGGTTGAGGTCTGTCATTTTTAGATGTTATACAGGGCTTTACATTTGTACTACTTGGAAAAATTTATAATCCAACCAGCCAGTCTTGTCTTCTGTTGGAATGTAAAAGGCTGTTGCCTCAGAGGTGTGAAAACTCCCTAAAACAGGTTTGAGAAACTCATACTTCAAACTGCACGGGTCTGTGGTGTCCTTTACATGTCCTTCTCTTGGAGGCATTGTCACAATGAATTATCGAAACACTCAAAACAACTACAATGTTTGACGCATGTAAACAGTGGTCTTCTAAATTGGTCAGTAAACAGCGCAAGTCTTTACACGGTGACCAGTTTAAAGACAACAACCACCAGTGCTCCTTGGAATTGTGCCTTTTTTATTATTAAAGTTAACAGTATACACTTTTAAATTGTTGGTTCTTAATTGTTGCTGTTTACTATAGTGCTTGGGTGACGAACACACTGTAAAGGTTGTAGGAAGGAAGGCACAAGAAGTCCAAAGCTATTGTAGCCAGTGAGTCTGTTAACCTAGCATACAGCTAATTAGTCTGCCTAGCGTTTTTGTGAGTTGTTGTGTGACACGCTAATGCAGCTTTGGTTAATTTGTTGGGGGGTGTAAGCTGAAACGTACATATGCTAAATGTTTTTGTAGAATTATGCATCTATAAATAAAATGCTGGGCTTTTTGAAAGTATCTCATGTACATTTGCTAAACTTAGATTTTAAAAAGCCTGTTGGACTTTTTAAAGCACTTTTAGACGTGTAGCTCAAGGCTTTCTGCATTAAACATGAGGATACTGAGGGACTTCGCACATCATGTGGGTGATCATAAAACAAGATTAAGAGCCCACAGCCACGCTAACCGTGGCTGGAATTACACGTAGACACAACAGCAGTTCTTTAAGCTAAAAGCTATCATGTTATGCGGTTAGTTAAGCCTTTTAACTTGCTTGCACTATGTTGCTCAGGCTGGGATTGGAATCCATAAACCTAAGTATTGGACAAAGTAAAATTAAAGTTATTTAAACCGGACAACAATAGATAAAACATGAAATAAAGCTTTGGGATTCAGTTATGTAGGTAGGTAAAACTTAATCGCTCTTGTTCAGGCTTGTAGACCATTTTATTGATTTTAAAAATGTAAGATGTTCTTGTCACATGTGCCAAACAGATGACTGGAAGTCAACACTGAAATGTGTCAGTTGTAGGAAGAGTGCGTCATTATGGCACTGATGCCTTGTTTTGCATGTGTTTGGATATGATCCACCATGATGCGTACCAACGAAGTCACAACAGTGCTGTCCTCTGAGGTTCTATTTCAGTAAACATTACATACGCAAACCCAGAACTAATGCCATTTACCTGAACATATATACAGTACTCGGAAGTACTGTTGGGTCCAGCTGTGCAGTATTGAAAAGCTTATGTGATTGTTCAGAGAAGTCATTCATGCACGTCATGCACCTCTGTCCATTGACTCTATCTCCATTGTGAACTGTATTACCTAAATGTGTTTTATTATCCGAAAAAAAAGTAAACATTTTAAAACTAAACATTATAAATGTAACTACAAGTTATTATAGATTAAATACCGTGGTCAAATGTAAAAGTATCTTAATCTGATCAGTTAATATGTTCCCAAATACTTTCTAGACTCATGTTCTCTATTCATTATGAAAATCTACACCTACATACAGAGTAAAATATTAATTGTTTCAAATGTATCTAGTCCTCTAAGGGACAGACAATTAACAAAAGCCTGCAGTTTTTACTAATAGCTGCTCCATTATTATGTGGAGGACAGCAGTTTTACCTAATGTGAATAACAGCTGATGGATCTCATAGCAGAATTAGGTAGGTAATGAGTGCCAACTTTTCTATGCTGCGGAAACACTCCCTTCTGTGGATTATATAATCTAAAGGCCAAGAATTTTAACAGTATTATTCACTTTCACATTGAGTCATCACCTGCACACTCATCTGGTTTGCACACTATTAAAGTTGAATTGCTTTAACATGGTCTCTTGTTCTTTCTTGTCTTTCAGCCCGCTGTTTGTCACATGGAAAATAGGCAGAGACAAGCGGTTGAGGGGTTGTATAGGTACATTTTCTGCCATGAATCTGCACTCAGGACTCAGGGAGTACACCCTTACCAGGTAAGCAACAATATTGTGCTGTGACAGTTTGTCAAGAATCGGTGAAATTAAATGAGAAAAACAGGATGACAGTAGGAAGAATCCCAACATGTCCAATGTTGTACAGAAATCAAAACTGGCTCCAGAACTCTATTGCTCTGCACATGACTACAAATCATTTACCATAATTTATGTTTGTACAAGACATTTAGTGTTTCGTTCGTTTGCCGTCTTGGAGCATGTATTTTTTTTTATTTATTTTTTTTTAGGGTTTATACATGTTCATTTTATATTCATTTAAAACAAACGTATGCAATTTAAAAATCCTATTCACTGTGACTAGTATTTTGTGCATCTCCTTTTATAAGGATGGAATGATCCTTTGTGCTGTTACACCCACAGTGCCCTTAAAGACAGCCGCTTTCCCCCAATGACAAGGGATGAGCTGCCTCGCCTCTTCTGCTCAGTGTCTCTTCTCACCAACTTTGAAGACGTCGGTGATTACCTTGACTGGGAGGTAAGAATATGTCCTGTTTCTGTCTGAATAACAGCTACATGCAGTATTTTTCTCTTGTTCCAATAACTTCATCGGACTGTGCGATTTAGGGGATAAAAAGAAACTTGATCTGTTTAAATTCTAGGTGGGTGTTCACGGTATTAGGATAGAGTTTTTCAATGAAAAAGGATCAAAGCGCACCGCCACCTACCTACCAGAGGTTGCAAAGGAGCAAGGTAAGTTATTTTTTGTGTCCCCCACTAAGCTTGCTTTATCTCATTGCATTATTTTTTTTAATATAAAATCTACACTTATTGCTCTGACTTATGATGTTCAAAAATTCTTGTTTATCTAGGTTGGGACCACATTCAAACCATAGATTCCTTACTACGAAAGGGAGGTTACAAAGCTCCCATCACAAATGAATTCAGGAAGACCATTAAGTTAACCAGGTAAGATTACAGACTCTTATTGTAGTGTTTTTAGCCCTACAGAGAAACAAAAAGAATATACTGGTAAAGCCACACACTCATTTAAAGCTTTTGCAAATTGCACAAATAACAGCTCACCTGTTGTGAATGTAGTCAGTAGTATCATGATAAAAAGCAGAATGTAACTGCTCAAAGCTGCTAACCGAGACAACAAGGACAGAATCTCCTGTAATGTAGTATCTGTGTTGAACTAACAGCTGGAGTTCAAGAGTAACATCTAGTTTTCCTCTGGAAAGCGGCACCTGAAAGGGAATCAGGGAAGGATACGTAGGGACTGATGACAGCCAATCAGGCAGCGAATGTGTGTCTGCGTCCTCGTTTCTAAAAGTGTCAGGTTTTGTTTTTGTTGACACAACAGTGTCAACCCTAGTGTGACATATAACACACATGTCAGAATTGCAAGCATTCTGCTGTTGATTTCAAAACATTAATGGCATGTGATTTCATCCTCTGTTTGGAGGGTAACACGCTCCCAGACTTCACTGTCTCTCCAGTTCAGACATTTTAGCATCTTGGTTGCTATAGTTAAGCTGAGATTTTTGTTTCAATTCAGATTCAGTTCAAATTTTATGTGTCTTACCAGTATCACAAATCAGAGATTTGTCTCAAAGGGCTGTACAATACACAACACCCTCGGTTCGATTGAGGAAACCCCCCCCCCCCCCAAAAAAAAAAACAAAAAAAA
>JAPQRN010000007.1:9103300-9118063 GCA_037367275.1 Coranthus polyacanthus
TCAGGAAGTTTTTTTGCCCCCACCTATGTCTACTTCATATTTACTACTACTACTACTACTACTACTACTACTACTACAACTGCAACTTCATACTTTTCAATACGTGGGAAATTCTCAAACATTTGGGGGGCTAACCTTGTGTCATGCAAATATGCCTTTATGTCTGCATTACGTGACACCAAAATGTCCAGGAAAATACCTTAACACCCCATCTTGATGATTACTATTATTTAACTGTTTCAACAAGAGAATGCCTGTTTGTTAATTCAAATGTGTTCCATCTTGGTTGTCAGTGAATGCAAATAACACAGGTGTAGATACTGAAGGTTAACACAAACCTCCTTTCCTGAACAGGTACAGAGGCACCAGGTACAGCATGGAGTGTTGGATGTAGTAAATCTCTTTCTCAAATGGCAGCTGAAGAGAGAATGAAGCGTTTCAATTCTTCACAACCTGCTTTAACGAGCTGCCAGAGCATCACAACATGATACTGTGCATTCATATTGTCTTGAACCTGTGGGAGTGAGGACAATGTAAACAGATGGACTAGCTGTTATCAGCTTAGTGTCAGCACGGAGCTCTGATCTATTGATCTCAGGCCAAGACTGACAAGCAGAGGCGAGTGCAGTCTGAGGAAACTCGTCTTCAGTCATTTTACTACAGCTTGTGAATGCATGATGTGATGCAGTGACTGATCTGCAGCCCCTCAGCCTCTCTGACATTTGAGAAGAAAACACGAGCTGTGCACGGATGCTGGTCTTTATACATTATACCTCAACTCACCTGTGAAGGTACACATTTCTTCAGTTTGTCCTTTGTGACCAGCGGAAGCAGATTTTATGGTCATAATTGCTCTATGACAGGAATGCATGATGACATTAGCATAAATCAAATTCAATGTGCAGGGATGAAATCTTGTTTTTTTTTAATTTAAGGCTATCTACTGCAGCTGCTCTTGGCTGGTAGCCCTCAGTAAAAGCCTTTTAAACAGACAGGGTTACAGGATCTGAATTAACATCTTCACATTTGCTTCAGTCATACAACAGAGCAGACACAGCTCCAGTCGAGGACTGCAGTTATTTAAACATCACGTTCATCTAAATGTTACATATTTGACAAGAAGGCTATAAAGTGTCATAAAGAAGTAATGTCTTCTATGTAAAAGCTATAGCGTAACATTTGCTCTCTTGTTAAGTTGTCATAAAAATGTATTATATGGGATCAGACTAGGGACATGACATTCTTCTGTGTTAATGTCAGACAAGGAACAAGAGCTTCGAGGATGGGAGCGGTTACTTACCAGTCTGGTGTTGACTACAGGAAACATTAAAGCCAGTAACGCACCATTCAACATGTGGACCTGCAGCCTGAAAAACACGCAGGGAAAAACAAAACAAGTCATTTACATGTCTGTGTAAACAATTTCTACACACAACATGGGAGAAGTTTGCCCTCGGGTTGTTCTGCCAGAAACTGAGACTATTGTTGTGCCACTGTAAGAGGATCTATTTTAACCCAAACTGTCATCTTTTCTGAAACCAAATCTGATATTTTGGTAACTTTCACATGTACCTCATTTGGGCTAGACTTTTGACCATGGTTCGGTTCATTTACAGTGTGAAAATACTTTCTGGATGGTTCTGACCTTCGACCAAGTACAGAAAGTTACACAAGGCTATCAGTGCCAAATGACAAAAGAAGAAGAAACACAAATGGAAGATTAAAGTTTGCCCGTCTGCAAAGGGAGATGCAGCACATGCAGTAGTCCACAAAACTAACTGGACCAAATGTATACAATTTAAAAACAAAAAACATTCATTCATAATAAATCAAAGTTTCAAAATCATAGTTTACCTCAGGATGTAAAACCCACACTGCTCCACCCGTTGACTTTTTACTGCCTCACCTCACTTCCTAAAGCTTTTCTGCCAGAAAACCCAGAGGGCTAAGTTCTCCCAGGACCACTGAGCCCCCCTTAAAGAATAACTGGCCCCTGGTCACCCCCACCAGAGCTTGTTAGTATTAATTATTGACAAACTAGTAGGTTAATGGGAGATTGTTGTCTCCAACAAAACCAGCATTTTTTCCAGTGCTTCATAGGGGATGATGGCAGGACTAATTCCATTTTGTGTGTGCAGCCTGACATCTGCATTGTATCCGAGTGATGTAATATGGGAGACATGACGTAATACTTTACAGTGGAGAACTGCAGCCTAATTCTAAGCGTAGTTTTAAATCATCACACTTATTCCTCTTCATTTTTTATTACTCTAGAGTTTTAGAGAAAAATCATTTTTTGGATGCATTTGTCATTCTTTAATTCATCATTTAAGCACTTTTTTCCACAAGAGTGTGGTTTGCCGGCTCTCCATTATCCAACCACAGCCGCATATGTTTCTGTTCTCAGTGAAATAATGGCAGAAGTAACAGCGGGAGATAAGCAGCTAGCAGCTCATATAACACAGTGCAGTGAACGCCAGTCTGAGGTCAGTATATTTGAGAACTCCTCTGGTTGCAGGCATATCTTAACTTTCACTACACACATGTATGTTCCCTGACATTGTGTAAATATTGTTTGTTTATAAGTGTATTAACAAGTTGTAGGTTATTCGTGAAGCATGATTTAAGACAAAGGGTGTTAAAGTAAAAGTAAAAACAACTGTTTTTACTTTAAGTGAATGCAATGGATATCTTACCCAAAGATAAAAGGGAATAAGTGATAACGCCTGTGTGAAACAACCAATTCATGATTAAATGTAGTTAAGTAGCCAAAGTACTGTAGCTTAGGTCATCTGGTATTTTATATTCAGGTTTACTCTTGGCCTTATGTTCCTATTGTGCTACTGTTTTCTCCATATCCCTTATAAAATTAGACAAACTAGAAATAAGCATCACACTGCTGTGCATTACACAGTGTACACTGTAGTGTCCTCTTTGCTTGTTTAGGTGCATGTGGGCCTTACTCGTCGAAATTAGGACTGGAACATGGGACGTTAATACTGCTTATATAGTTTGCTAAATCATGAGGTAATATAGGAGAAAACAAGCAAATAACATAACACCATGAGATGTACTTCTTTACATTTAGCTGTGAGAGTCCATCCTGATGGGTTAAGGAGATATTCTGTCTGCTTGTATTTGTTTTTAAATTTCATGTTGTTTTCTTTTCTGTTTCACTTACTCTACTCAAGTTTTTTCAGTAGATCCATTCGTATTCTGGTGTTTGATGTTCAAAATAAGTACTTTTACTTGAGTAGAATTTTTGGCTACCTCTGTTCAACGTACCACCCTTCCCAGACTGCCACCCCGCTCATCGAAAGTTTTCTAAACCTGCCCCTGGATATATCCTCCACAACATTAATCTTACTAATCGCTGGTCAGTTGTGAGTCAGGTTATTGACACATCACGCTGTGTATTGAAAACCTGGTACTTCAATGATCCACTGTGAAATCACACAAATGTTATGATTCTTATGAATCAATTGCTCTTGCGATTCATTTGTAGTTAGTAAAAAATTTTTCAGCACAGATTCTTGGGCTGCTTCCATCTCACTCACCATTCAGTACAAACACAGCCTGTCTGCTCCTGCAGACAGAGGGAGTGTGACGCTTTGTTCAGTTAAACTTGCAGAGCTGCACTGTCACAACATCAGGATAAATGTTTCTTCTAACCAGCTATTATTCTAAAAGTCGCCATGTATAAAAACCCAAGTGTGGACCTACATCTATCTCGTCTGACTGCTCTTTTTGTCAAACGAGCCAAAATAACTGTTGTGACAACTAAGGTCACTGGGAAAACAGCAGAGCTGTAGGAATGTCAGTTTAAATAAGCCCAGCTGTCAGTCGAGGGGCCTCCGGATCTTTATTCACAAACGCAGCCTAGTTCATTCAAATCTGTATTAAAATAATCACATTTATCGGCCATTACTGATGAGCATTTCCAGCTCACTAAATATGTACTTTGTGCTACTTTCAGCTTTAACCTGTCCAATCAACACTGAATGATAATAAACAATAAGACGGAGGCCAAAGTGGATTCATGCATGAAGAGGAGGGAGTGAATGAAAACATTATCACATCTTCTCCCGAGATATTCTCTCAAGTCAGACATGTTGCCTCTGGCTGGGCAGTATATCAAGTATATTGATTTTTTTTCCAAATGAGAAATGTTTTATGATTTGCTGTGTGCTTATTTAGGCTCATGTGGATCTTACGAACCGAGATCAGGTGTTTGGCTTTCAGTCTGTGATGGAAACTGGAACTTGGGACATTAATACTGAAATATAGTAGGAAAGTTTGGGCAGCTCTGTTCTGTATGGCTCTGAAAAGCAGATCATATGGCAAATGAAGATCATCAGAGATTTAGTTTTTACTGCATCAACTTTTCTGGAAATGACGTTTGTACACTGAGGGTAGTCTGGAGAACAGCAAATGTTGCCTACATTAAAAAAAAAAGTGATATGTCTGTCCTTCAACCTGACACTCTCTCTTAGTTCACTTCATATGAACTGCCACGTTTACACAAAACACAAACGTCAACCTCCAGAAGACGTGTGTTCTTGTTGTGAATGTAAAATATCATGAAGTGCAATTACCTTGAAATGTCAGGCAAGATGATAGATACTGCATTATGTAAACTCACTGTTCTACACACTATCAAATTGCGTGACGTTTATTTTCCTCTGAACTGGCTTGCCTAAGTCCACTGAAAAATGTCAAAGTCACAGTTTTACTTTAGTTTGTTACTTTATGATTAATTCAGGTAAGATACAACTATGGGGTGATTTGATAACGCTGCATTCCAGCCTCTGCAGCTGCTCGCCGTGCGATTCCCTGGGGCGATGGGAGGGGAAAGTGACCCCGCTTGCATTTATTTCCGAGTAAATCCCACAGGCGAAAAAACACAATCATTTGTCCTGAATAATTAACTCCCTGGACCGGAGCTGTAGAAGGAAAAAAAAAAACAAAAAAAACAACTAATCCTCGACAAATTCATTAGAACAAAACTCTGTGGACCCTCATTTACTAAGTAATTACAATCAATGTGACAATGGATTTCAGATGAAAACTAAACCTGTTTATTTTTGCTTGTTTTATAGCACATTTAAGATTTGAACTCATTGCTAGAGCCTCCTATAGCGGGTTCAAATGCAGGGTGGATGATGCAACACACCTGATCCACGTGGTGTTTTTTTAATGATGAGGAAATCGGGTCTTTAACTGACAATGTCTTATTTTTCTAGGAATCTGCTGGCATTCGTGTGTTCAGGCATCATTAACCTACCTGCACTGGCACAAGAAATAGCAATATCCTTTATTTTCCTTTCAAGCTGCCATACAGATTTGTGAATAGAGAAATATCGGTGGCCTCTCCGCACTTGAGCAACATCCTTTCAGTTGTAGAAATTCGGCAACAAACGGAGGAGACTCTAAACACAACTATCATCTGCAGTGCTGAACCATGCTGATCATGCTCATTTATGCATGTTTCCATTCACTTCTATTAATGTGAATATTAGGAGTTTATTGATCAAGTAAGCAGTTTGTTCATATTAGTAGTAGTTGCATATTTTAACTGCCCATCTGACCAAAAAGGTCAGGGTTAATAGTTATCAAGCTCCTGTCGTTTGATGTTTGATTCAACAGTAACTTAATGGGATATAAAATAAATTTATCACAACATCAGGTAACTTTAAAGGTTCAATATGGAAGATTCATGCATGCTTGTGTGCTTACGTGAAGTTTGTGTTGGTAGATGCTGTTGTAGTCTCGCATATCCAGACATATCTCCACACTGCTGTGCCAGTACCAGAAAAAAAAACTCTCTGTTTTTTTTTTTTTTGGGCTAATTGTGTTTCTTTGAACGAACCACAATCGTCTTGGGCGGTGCAAATCGCAGGGCACAGCGGCAGTGTCTTTAAAATGGTGTCGGGGGCAGAAGATGTTTTGGTGATTTTTTTTATTTGGTTTTTTAAATTTCCGCATAGGGAAGCGAACCTTGGTATTAAACTAAATCCCTGAAAAAGAAAACGCCACAACCAGACGCGTCGTTGTCAAAACTTGCCATTTTCAGTGTGTAGTTGTAGCTCAGAGGTTGTTGCTTCGTGTGCCAAAGGGGACTTTGAAAACGGTGATGTGAAGCTAGTGGATGGGAAGAGGAGACTGAAATAGTTGCCCAGTGATTACTCCAGCATCCAGTGAGCCTACTACTAATGCTATGCAGTGTTGCAACGGTAGAGGAGCAGACGAGAGGCACGGAACACCTCTGAAGCGAATGTAAGGATTTCAAGGAAAAGAAAAAAACACCTGAGTTCTCTACATAACAAAACATAACTAAGTTTTGCCAGTTAGACGTCAGCTGTTGCTTGAAGATCGATCAGACATAACCAAATGTGAAGTTGGCTTTAGTTTAGACCCCTACGCCACTGGTAGACATGGATTGTTTTGAATTCTTCCAAATTGCCAAACCTTTGTCTTACATTTGTTTCTGCAGTTCATGCTAAATGATGGCATTTATGCTTGTTTTCTATATTGATCAAAGGATGTTGCAGTCTTCTCATCAGTTCACACATGAGGACAATTTAATTACATTTAGCCATCATTTACTCACAGAATATGTTTTCATTGCACTTATTCCCATTTCCATTTATCCACACACCAACTTTTCCATCTCTCCCAAGTGCGTTTTTAAGGTTTCCACTTGCCCAAAATTGAAAATACATTTGTTTTATTGCATAGTAAGTGCCATGAAGGATTATCTGGGACGTGCTTTCAGCAGCCTGACCAACATTTGAACACATACAGTACATTACAAAACTTCCCAAAAGCAGTTTCTTACAAGACTGAATATTAGCTGTTGTCTGAATTTGCATTAGACAGATAAAATGAGAGGATTAACATTTTAACTGCATCACTCACCTGAATACAACCATTGCTGTTTTACATGGTGGGCAGGCAAGCAGGAAGATCTGTTGAGGAAAAAAGCAATAAATCCATTATCACATTAAACCGGTCATTACTGAAAAGCACTTGAAGAGATTACAGTAGAGTGCTATAAGTAAAGAGGAACAATCTGCTTTAACATTTTTTAATATAATGAAACAAGAGCCGTGAAGTGAGCAGCCCGCAGACAACTGTAAAGTGCTTCTTAACGGGCTTATGGGTCAAAGAATCACATCGAGAAAACAAAATGCAGCATTGATGCAGGACGCAGGAGGACAGTCACACAGTGAGAGCAGTGAAAGCATTAAACTGGTACGACTTAATGTATAGGTGCTTCACTGCCTGGTTGCAAACAGGGGAACTGGGGAAAAACTAAAGTCAGTGCTCATAGGAGAAAGCTTCTTGACTTTTACATTAGTGAGCCCACAGTGGAATTACAAACCGCACACCAAACCGAATCTAACTTTAGTTTAATTTATTCATTTGAGAACAAAGGAGAAGGCAGTTTAAATTGTTTTTATTTTCTGTGTTTGGAAAAAAACAACAACATACAATATTAATAGCTCGGTTCTAGTCTTTAATGATAATACTAGCTCCAAGTCAGAGTTGAGGCTTGGAATGTGGCTTGTAATTCCACTTTGCTCAGTCTCTACACTGCTCAAATATTGGGGCCTGCAGGGCCCTGTGAACATAGATTGTTTTAACACATCATCTGACACAGAAGAGAGTCTGGTTTTACCCAGAAGGCAAAGGCTGCGACCAGAATTAAGCACGAAGCAATTTACTTGAGACATGTCGTACAACTACCCACTGGCCTTGGATCATGGGAATATTTTCACTGATGGATGTGCTGCCGTTTGTGTGCCCAGTTGACTAAAATGTGGATGTTTGTGTTTTGTGTTCAAGTGACATTTTTTTGTTGTGAGAAAATATATTCAAGCCAAACATTTGCTTGTCAGAGCTGTCAGGCTCTATTGTGTGCTGTGTCTGTGATCGTGCTGCCTGTGGTGAAACTTTGTCAAAAACATTAATGGACAAACCTGTAAAATAAACACATTTTACTGATGCATAATTCCATGTGAGTGTAATTTTTGACACACGCGCTGCATTTTCACTGTCGACTCGGACGATGTCATGCAAATTACTGATCCAGTTGCTACTTTAAATAAATACTGGTGTGACTGGTGGTGCACGTTGTATTTACTCTAACTGTCCAAATAACACATGTGCAAACATTAAACAAATTTTCTCCCATGTTAAACATGACTGATTTTAGCTTTCAACAAGTCCTCGATCAGTTCATTTACTCGTATACTAAACTAAGCTGCATAATAACCCAGTGCGGCACACATTAAAAAAAAGATGCTGGACTCATTAGACAGATAATATATGTTTATCTGCAAAATGCTTTGCATATAAAATATGCAAAGTGGGTTCATTGTGACAAGCCTGACAGTGTAGTCATTTCATGTACACTATGGGTTTGGATTGCGTGACAGCAGCTAAACTAGGCTGACAGTGTTGCTCACTGCATTACAGTTAACTTTCATTCATGAACTCGAATGGCTCCTCAGTGGACTGTGGCATAATGCAGTCATATTTCCTGCTTCCTGATGCAATCACACTTACAGTTTGCTGAGGAAGGACAGAGTAAACTCCTAAAAAGCAGCAGTCAGACAAAGATACCTTGTATTTTATAGTCTATGTCATAATTTGTATGTGAGAAACAGGTGATAATGGCGACTTGGAGAAGAAGAAAAAGTCAAATCCTGAAATACACCCACAAAAAAAAAAAGAAAAACACTGGAAGACCGAAATAATACAAAAATACAGCTCTGGGTGACTAAATATGGTCTGACAGAGAAAAACAGAAACAACTGAAGCACAGGTGTGACTGCGTAGTAATGGTTTCTTTATAGATTGACTTAAGTCATTACTGATAAGCTGTGCTCACTTTTTCACAAGAGTTGCCATAAAGTAGTAAAGTCTAGTGCTTTGAGTGTAATCTGAATGACTGAGTCAACAATCTTTTCTGTTGACCTTCACACTTCCACTGATAAAACGACGATAATTCATAATGGTGCTGATACCAGATGTCTATCGTGCAAAGTTTTTTTTGGCTTCAATTTATAGGCAAAATTTAAAAATGATCATCTTGGTCATCAAATCAACCACTCAAAATATCTGACATGCAAAAATCTAACTAACTGCAGGGGAAGTAGAGATTATCTCTGCGCATCACCTACTAATCGACACCTATGAAAAGCTCATTCATAGCAAAATAAAGAAAGGTATATTTTTGCTAATTGGCCTATAATCAATGCTAAGTGCCCCATATATCGATTTGTGGCTCACATCCACACTGCTGCTATTTCACTAGAAGAGATTTTAGAGTTTATAGTGGCCCAACAACAACCACAGGATTCAAATGAAGATGCAAAGTTAAGCAGCACGTTGAGCGGACAGTCAGTGATCGGTCTGACAGTGTGCCACTGTGACTGTTGTTGTTCTGTGGAGAAGAAAACATCACAAACATCTGTGTTGTCAGACGTAAAGCAGTAGCTCATCAGACGTCACACACTGAACTCTGCATCCCTACCTTGCACAGAGAGACTCACAAGTCTACGGTTTTGATAACATGTGCAGTGGTTATATTCTTTTGTCACATCGGGGAATTCAGTGTCTATACTGTGAGTCCGTTTGAAATGGTGTTTTATATTTTTAAGCCTATGAACACTGGATGATGGGATGATCGGGGCAGCTCACATGTGTATACATGTTGCAACTCTTTGAGCTGTAATAAAGCTTTTCCTCTCTTTTTTCAGTTGTAACCCATCTCCAACTGTTAGAGCCATATTTTGAGTCTATATACACGTAGAATACACTTTTACAAGTCTTTGACCGAACCGTATTTTGCTATGTTTGTCCTTTGTGAAATATAAAACAAAATAAAGGTTCAACCTATACAACGGCCAGCAGTCTTATGATTACGAAAGAATATTTTCTATGAGCCTGAGTCATAAAGCGGAGCCCCATAAGGATGGCAAGATTAAAAGATCAGAATTACAATAATAAGAACTAGCAAAGACACCAATGTACCTGCCGTCTATCAAGGTGTGCAGAGAATTTTTTAAAATAAAGCCTGTAATCATTCTCATACTGCTGGACTTATTTTCCAGACAGTATTTTTTTATTCCATTGTTGCTGGCCGACAAGCTTCAGGAAGAATGAGTCACTTTGTAATCCTTAATTGATTTTTTTGAAGATTTCCATCTGCTGTAATGGATCAAAATGGTACCACACCCACACCCACACACAGTACCACACATCTGCAACCAACGGCTTGGTGAGTGCAATAAGACAGAAGGCCAAAATGCGCAGTCACACCGGTTAACACCCTCGCTGAGAACAATTATGATTGCTGATTAATGTAAAATATGATTGCACCCTTCTAAGGAAGACGCCTTAAACAGGCCTCACTAAGCACGGACACAATAAACACCACTTATAACAAAACAAGAATACACAACACAACTCGGGCAATACTTGTTTTTCTAAAGTCATACAGTCAGGCTCCAGCAGGGCTCTGCTCCCATTCCTTGTCACAAATACATTCCTCAGAGGCAATCCCAAGAATCCTGTTACCCTGTGTTGACAGGTGCACGGACATTTTACAAAAAACCCCTGCAACTTTCAGATCTTTTCAGCGCGCCTTCTCATTTCTATGAATCAAACTGTTATATGTCTTTTATGTTCTCTTCTGATCACATCAAGAGGCAGAAATAATCTCTGCCGTAGATCATCTCAACACTGGTCACATTTCATCAATGACCTTTTGCAACCACCACCACCGTCCACGTCGCAGCAAACTAACTGTAGAATCTCAAATGCGTCATGAACCGCTTTCCATCTTGTGATGTCAAATACAGAATAAGACTGTTGACAGTGACCTCTCACCATGACCTGTGTCTCTGCGCAATCATGCACCGTGAAGGTCAGTAAACCAGGAGGCATAAAGAAAATAAACACTCCCACGGGCTCCTGTTGCTCAAGACCTGGATATGAAACAACAGGTTTTATTCCACAACAACTCCGAGCAAGTCTGAGCGACCTCAAAACAGATTCATTCCCAATCAACAACTATTCACCCCTTTACTGACTGTAATTGCTGGTTGCAATAATTATTGTTTATTTGGAGTCAGTATAATTAAATGTCTATATTGAATTAAATGTGTTTTACCTCTCCTTCCTCCTTTTATCACTTTGAGCAGTGTTATTAAAGTCAGGTTATGTCCCCAATAACATATTTGAAAAGCAAATGAAGGGTGTGTTTGTTATGTAGTAGAATTGATTCGAATGAAAGGCACACTGTCTGTTAAGGATGCAACTTAAGCAACAACTATGACTGGAAAATGCAGGTTTTGTTAAACACTTTGGGCTGCAACTTTGCATGAAAGGTGTGTACAAATATGAAAAATAAGTATTGTTTATTTGTAGTGTTCGGTGTAATTAAATGCTTATGTGCCTTCAATGGAACCTCTCCTCTCTTTTCTCACTTTGAACAGCGTTACTAAAGTCAAGTTTTGACTACAGACAAACAGCGAATGAAAGGTGTGTCACTTAAAGTACAGTTTAAAGTGTTTTATATGAAACAAATGAAATGAAGGAACTTAATTAACAAAAACTGATTTGTTAAGCACTTCGGGCTGCATCTTTGCATGAAAGGTGCTATACAAATAAAGCTTATCATTCTATTGTTAGAGGGGTCTTTCACAGCACTGTACATGGGCTGTTGGTAAATATTCGTCTTCAATTTCAGACTGGTCCTGCTTTCACATTAGAAGCCACACAGAGGAGGGTACATACAGGAAGTACACGCAGTCTAAACAGAGACGAGTTGGCCACAGCCCCTGTGTGTCATCCTTACCTGAACCATAGTCACGACATGGCAAGGATTCAGCAGATATATCACAGTCTTGGTCGCAAATTTGAACCCAACTTCCACCCCAAAAGTCATGCAAAGGGCGACCAGCAACAGGTTCTTGCCCAGACTGTCCTCCTTCGCCCTGATGCAGTCTTTCCCGACCACTTTGAGATCTTTGGAGATGTTTATTTTCTTCAACGCCACGCCGATCTCCACGAGGGAGATGAGGACGATGATCAGACTTTCACTGACGCGCTGCTGGGGCGCGATGAAGGCGGCACACTCGGGGCCCCCGTTGCCCTCAAACTTCGGGTCCACCCCGCCATAGACCCAGTCTAACAGGCTGTATATATTATATCTGGACATATTCCTCTTCTCGTGTTGGAAAAGATACGAACAAGATGGAATAAAAGACGTCACACTGACTTCTTGGCGAAACATGAACTGCAAGATTTCCCTTTCGTAACTCGTCCTGTGGCAGAGAGGTAGACATGAAGGCTATCCACCGCCTTGGTGTGTTCAGCTAGCTAAAATCGCCAAACTAAGCTACCTCCTCCACAGACGGATGAGGAACTTCAGCTAGCAGCAGGAGGCGGTTGTAGTCAGGACTACCCGTAGCTTAGCTGCTGCTGATGGTGGATGATAATGCCAAGCCTTCCTTCTTATAAACGTTTACACATGCATAGAGAGGGCTAACGTGGACATCTGCTCAGCATCAGGATTGTGTGTTCATAGTCATAACATGCTACACACCAGTTTGCTGGGGGTTAGCGTGTGTTAGCACAGCGCCGACACCGGATAGGTAGCTAGCTTTGCTACCCAGCCTACCTTGCTGAAATTTAGGGGCGGTTTTTCACCCTGAGCGTGTCCTCTCAGGCTGAGCACGGGGTTCGTCCTCGAATTGAAAGATGTGATTGGTTAATTTCCACAAGGGGGCGGCACAGACCCACGGTGCTGCATTCACAGACCCTTCTCAAAACCATGTGTCAAATTAATCAGAGCAATAATTATAAAGACAAAAAAAACGTGGAAGAAACATCAGTCAGTTTTCTGATTACCGAGTATCCAAGCTCATAATCTAGCTAGTACGGTTCAGCACAGCCGTGTTAACTCATTACAATTTACATAAGTGTGTTAATATGTGGGCTCACTTTCAGTTTATAAATGTGGGTATGCAGTGATGCACAGATGCCATTTATGTATCAGCCATTCGAGTGCAATTTTAATGCTAAATATTTTGTTTTACTTTACGAGATGACAAAGACAACTCAGCTTTATTTGCACTACCTGTCAGACAAAAAAGAGAGCAAAAACAAAAGATCAAGTGAAAGCAAAGCCCATCACACGTGATGCAAACTGATGGTGCGTTCTGGTACAACACGGACACACAGTTTAGTGATCGATTCAAACTTAAATCTCGGGATACATTTAGGTAGAGGCATCATTTACAATGTAGCTGAGAAAAAACAAGAAATAAAAAAAATAATAAAAAGGTAATTCAGTAATCAATAAAACCTAAAGGCTAAATGAAGAAAGTGCAAAAAGAACTTAAACAATGGTGATAAAAACCATAGAACCCAGTTCAGTAAGAATAAACAAAATAAAACAGAAGCAAGAAGAATAATTAGAAATAAATAAAATAGGCAACTGAATCAGCGAAAACAAGAACAGCTAGGAGTAAAATATGGTGAAATAAAAAATGTAACTTTCCTTAGAGGTAAAAATGAAGCAATCTTCAGCTTTTTCTGTATCTGTCATGTTTCTAACCCTTCTATAGTACTTCACAATGTATTTTACAATTTTGCAAAACAGGTTACCTACTTAAAAACAATATTCATCAACTGATCTTTGCTAATAACACCTAGTAATATTAACACACATCACATCTTATTTAATCAAGAGGATGATCTAGAGCTTTAGCAACAGGGAGGATTTACTTCAGTAAAATTTGTAAGATTTTTAAATAGGCTAATTTCCATGGTTAGGATTGTGATTACAGCCAAATTCGTCCTTTGATCAAATCATTAAGTGTTAGAAAAAGGCAGTAATCATGTGAATAACAGAAAATGCCAACATGCCAATATCAAAGTCCACGGAGAACTCATTTGTAAACTGGTTTTCTGTGTTGTTGTCTGGCGCTGTGTTTCCATCGTAGTGGGGGGTAATGACGTATGCATGATCCACATTAGATACATTTACTAAGCACATTTTACAAACACATAATGGGAGATGCTGTGCAATGAATGAATGTTATGTACGGACCTGGAGTGAGGATAAGAGGAAAACTGAAAAAGCTTTCAGATACAGCGAATGTTTCTGCTGAAGTCTCATCCCTCGGTTGGTTGATGCTCACGTTTTAAAACAACCACACACTGACATAATTCCATTAGTGTAGCGGTGTGCGCAGCGCTCAGTGTAGTTCAGGGCCTGAATGCAAATGACTCCATTTTGAAATGCTGTCGTTGTGGCCAAAACCACTTCAGCAGGAGCCAGGAGTGAATAACATGCTGTTGTCATCTGGCTGCTCCAGAGTAGAGTGGAGAAACTCAGCCGGAGTGTATTAACAGCTTTTAGTCTTGCACATAAATAATTAATTTCATTTCAAGAGATAATTTCTTAATGACATAATTCACCGACAAGTTATTGCTTTGCTTTGGATTAGAAATGTACACTGCGAAAAATATGGCCAGAGGTTACTTAAAAAATGATGGCTATTATATTACTGAGTAGATTTAAAGTTGTAAAAGTTGTAAAGTTGTTTGTAATCAAAATGTATTTTGATAAAGTGAATCAAAAGTACTTGATGCAGCCTAAATATGTAGGTTAGTTACATTTACTAAGTATTTCAGAAAAATTCATTTAGATTTGTATCTGGAAATTTTTATTCATTATTTTTT
>JAPQRN010000007.1:9118163-9142701 GCA_037367275.1 Coranthus polyacanthus
CAATCTGAGTTCTTATTCATCTGTTGAGATTATAGATGTATTAAAGCTCTAAGTAACATTTAGTTGTATTTTCTTAAATCATTTTAGTATATATTGATCATTTTTCAAATGCTTTCAATAATATTAAATGCCACTTTGTTTCCACAGTTTATTTATTTGTACTCGACTTGATGACATCTCTCATCGTTCACAGGATTTACATAAACAACTTTTTAATCATCAAAGTATCATTAAACTTTATGTATTTATCAAATATAATTCCAAAAATGCAAGTCAGGGGGAAATTCAAAATGACTGAAATGAGTGACTTTAAAATGAGTAAAATTCTCTTTCATCAGTATTATATAGTTAGAATTTTTCTACTGAAAGTGATTAAAATATAATCAATACATGATTTAAATATGACCAAATCAACTTAATATTTCTTAAATCTACCTTTAGTCTATTTTATGTTTAGTCACAAATGTCAAATTTAGTCGTTGACTAATTATTTGAATCTTACATTTTCAAGGTGCAAGTGACTCATAATCAGTATTTTTCTTTTGCACAAAGATGCAGCTGTGACTTGATCTGATCCATAAAAATGAACTTCTTCAATCACATTTCTTTATATTTGTAGAAAATCAATATTAAAGCTATTAAAGATAATGTTACTGCTTTCAATCCGCCCCCATATAAAAGTCAGAGAACAAGATGTTTGCTAAGTCCAGTCTTTTTCATTGCCCGCTGCCTAGAAAATAAAATGGAGCTCATTTTCAACAATCTTAAAAGGGCAAGTACATTCTCTCAGTCCCATAAGGGAAAAAAGCTCATACTGAGTTTACAAGCTAATGTTGGCAAAGTCCAGGCCTCGCTTCAGGATGTGGAGAAGAGCAGGATGGAGGCTAAAGATCAACCGGCCTCCCAGCTCTTGATCCTGAGGGATAAAAAGTGAGCTAGTCTCCTGGCTCAAGATGCCGGACTCTTCAAGAAGAGACGGTCAGACAGGGGGCAACTTTGTAAAATCAGGTCCCTTTAGGTCTGGTGGAGAGAGGCCAATTAGTTGAAGTTTGAAGAAAAGTGAGAAAGAACAGCTGGATGGAGAGAAAAAGGCAGCAGAGCAGCTTTAGTTACAGACATTGAAGACATTTTTCATGCTTAAAATATGTAATACTCACAATATACAGTATGTGTGCATATGTGGATATAAGACCGAGCCGACATTCTTTGTCTCTTAATAAAGCAAAAATATTTCCTCACTTCTGTCGACTTAAAACAAACAACAAGCAATACTTTGCACTTTTCTCCACTAAGGAATTTGTCATTCAAGCTCTATTTTTTTTCTCTTTAACTTGCAACTAAACTAAACTAAATATATCCCCAAGAAAGCATCAAAATTAAAAAAAAAACAACACACGTTTACACTGACAAAACTCTTGATGGTAACTGTTTGACTTTGCTAAAAATGACTCGTCTGTGTGGGTTTATTTTGAAAAGTTAATCACATCTTCCTCAGACAAGCCAGCCCTTGTTTTCATGCCATATTAGTACTGCATTTTGATAGCTTTTTATATGAACAGAAATAACTAAGTGTTCCTGTGAAAAGGGTTCCACTGAGCTGTATGTCACTTTAAGCTCGCAGAGAGCTGTATGTTGGGTTTTAAGCTCACAGTCAATCCAAAAGCATTAGGATTCACAGCTGACTCTCGGGCTCTGCATCCTGAAAAAAATATGAGCCAAGTGTTGTCACAACTGAATCAACCCCTTGTTCAAATACAAAATGGATTACGTCTGACCCAAACATACACAGAGAGACGCATGAAATCGAATATCACACTTGTCAGTTGTGTTTGTAATGTACTTTTCTGTTCTGTACATTGGAAGCTTGTGAGTGGACTTGGGATAAAACCCAACAACAAGCATACAATATCAATCTCTACACAAAAAGTATTTTCATTCTGAAATGATACTGTACCACAGTATCCAGTAGTCTTTTCTAATTGTCGTGTGTGTCACCAGGGGGCGACGTTACCATTTTCCCTTCTTTTCAGCAGTTGAGTCACACAAGGTTTTTTTTTTGGTAAGTGAACAAAAAGAACAAATCCTAACCTTTCTTTACACAAAATACAGATAATTTGCAAATAGGGTTTCTTAGTTCTTTAGAGAGCAGTGAAAACACTGCAAGAGGCCCTTCAATGCCACTGTCAGTATCATTTTGCAAATGTGAAAAAGGAGTCAAATCAACACTGTGCAGCTGCCAAACCACATCTGAAAGACACTTTATGCATTAATCGATTCCAAGTCACTACAGGTCAACATAAATGTTTGCACAGTCGTCGTTTATGATTTCTTTTGTTTCACTTTATTTCATTATTGCTCCTTCTATTGCTTTGATTACTTTTCTTTAGTTCTGGCAAGTTATAAATTGCTATATTAAATATTGATTTCATCATTTTAAAGTGTGTGAGATACAGGGTAGCGGCTGCTAAAAGTTATCTACTGCAGCGCCAAAACACAAACACCTGAAGCCGACAGGTTTGCATTTGAACGAATTTTTGTCTTTCAAATATTATAAATTACAAAATTAAAAAAATGGATCTAATTAACAACAATACCTTGCAGCAGGCTGGCTTTTGTACAGGCAGGAAAACAAAAACAGCTAATTTATAAAGGCTGATGTGGACCGTGGGGTTTCAGGAGTTGGCATCTAAATGGACTTGAAATAAATTATTTTGTGAGTCTATAAGGTTGCTGTTTGTCAAAATGGTGTGAAAATCAATGAACTCCTGGGGGTGGCTGGGCTCTGATAGGCCTACTCCTCTTCACCGCAAAGCAGGAA
This sequence comes from Coranthus polyacanthus, assembly GCA_037367275.1. Lineage (NCBI taxonomy): Eukaryota > Metazoa > Chordata > Actinopteri > Kurtiformes > Apogonidae > Coranthus > Coranthus polyacanthus. The sequence goes on from JAPQRN010000007.1 coordinate 9,120,982, forward strand.
TCAGTCAAGGATATTAATCTAAACATCAGTCATGCATGGGGAACACCCCACAAGGAGAATAAGCCTGCTCATCCATGCATCTCCTGGGGGACGTAAGGGGGCGGGGAGGGTTTGAGAAACGGAGTTGAATGGGTAAGTATGTCAGAGTATCTTCTCAGGAGATGTAATGTGGGCTGACTTTAGGCGCACAGACAATAAAACCCAAACTGAAGAGGTTGGCACTATCAAAACCGAAATCTTCATGCAGTTCACTGAACCACATTTTGATCTATATTACAAAAATATCCGACAGGTCTTGGGGAGCCTCAGTCCAGACAATTACCGGCAAAGAACAATATGTGTCTGCGTGGGAAAGAGTAGAGCTATATTTCTGAGTAATATTATAATGTACCTCATCTTATTGCAATCTAATCCGGCAGCAAGTAGTACTGAAATTCAAGGCCACTCCATTTTCTTATTACTACAATATGCTGTATTTCATTTTCTCTCATCACCTTTATAAAATGTCTGCTTTGCCTCTGTGCTTCTACTGCTCCTGCTTTATCTTCCCAAGGACAAGTACAGCTGTCGAGTTGCTTCCTCTATGAGGATACCCCATACTGACTGCAGGGCATCTGAGCTTTCCACTTCACAGCTAATCTAATGTACCACGACTGTCTGCGTGCTAACTGCAACAGAAACCTGTCAGCATAGTCAATTTCAACTCACTAATCGATGCAATAACCAAAGCTGAATTTTAGATTCAACTGCTGCAGCTACAGTCAGGCAGATTAGGAGGAGATCTTTAAAAATGTATAAATGCACACTATTGGGGAGCAATTAAGCTTTTGTTATATGTTAAAGATAAATGATACAAAAGAAACCCCAGCATACACAAATGCTAAATAATCTCTGTCTTATGTCTGTGCCTCACTGACAGGATGGAAGACTGCAAAGTTTTCTTCAGGTCATAACAAATTTATTTACAGATCCATTTGTTAGTCATATACAGTCTGAGGCCAAGGGCCTTTGCTTGCAGCAGAGCGCAGCATCAAATTCAAAAGGCAGCTGAATTGCCTCGTCATAATGTTTGGACCAGTCTTGTGTATGCTTGAAAAATCATCGGCGATCATTGGGGCCGTCTTCTCTCAGGCACATAAAACGACACACGACCAAAAGCACATCTGAGAGAGGCTAATGACAATTAACAATTAAAGCAATTGTTTCGTTTGTATGGTTTACTTTATGGCCATTTTCCTTCTTATGTGGACATGACAGCAGTGACAAGCAGCAAAGATCCCCGTTCAGTTTCAAATCACAGTTACAGTTACACAATCGCCACTTTGAGCCACCGTGGATCACGGTTCAGAACAAATTATTTGTCAGTTGCGTTTGCACAGAACAAATAATCGTTCTCAGTGTAATAATTACAGGTGTAATTATAAGTTGTTCTTTCAAGGCTGCAACCAGGAATCAAACTATTCAAGCCATTACAAGAGCAACTGATAAAATACGATTCTTAATAACAGAGGAAGATGTAGGAAACTACCATTAGTGAAAGATACTGGTTATTGATTTAATACAGAAAAAAACAGCAAAAAGTCACATACAGTGACTCACATTCTATTTATTTATAATTAAACAAAGCCATGATCTTTTCATAACTCCTATCAATGACTCTAGTGATGGGATTAGTGGCACTAGTTTTTGTGATTCTTGTACTATACCTAAAGTTACCATGATATTTAATTTTAAATGTAGTGGGTTGTGTCTTATTATGTTTTTACCTGCATTAATTGTATATTTTTTAGATTAAATAATCTATTTTCAGTAAAAATAAATTGTATTTAATAGTATTTTCTAGTATTTTCTACAGGACAGTAGTAAACTGATGGGAAACAAAGGTAAAGTAGGAAGAGAAAATGGCATACCCTATGGACGGTGCTGTTTGTTTTTTTCTATTAACCTCTTCTAGCAGGTCACTCCATTTAGAAATTTGTATTATGTATTGTGAGAGTTTAGGAAAATAGAAATGAATGGACACACCTCAGGTATACAAAACAAAACAACCAACAACAAAGCTGCAAATGACCGCTTCACAACAAACCTTCAGGCGGGCCTGCAGGGATCCAGTACCTGGACTAAATGCTGGACAGCAGCACAAACCAGGTCCATAGTTTTTTTTCTCCATGTGCTACTATGCTCTCTGACAAGAAAGAGATATTTCACTTGTCCAAATGACAAGTAGATAATGGAATGATGTCAAGTTGTACTGGGCATTGCAGTGGATGTTGAACGACTGAAAAACGGCCATGCGCCCATGTAAGTCGTCCTTGGTGTGTACATCTGTGCTCAGGTGGAACAACGGAGTTTACGGAGCTGCACAATTTGGTGACAAAGTCTTATTGTGATTTTTGTGGACAATATTGCAATTGCGGATTCTACTCATTTGGTTATTAAAGTCATTGTCACTGAATCTAAAACATCACCGTTCAAAACAGAGGTTGTGTTCATTTTTTTTGGCCACAAATTTAACATTGGCACCTGGTCTAAATTAATACTAATCATGTGACCACACTGTACAAGCTTCACTGTCTTAACAGAGACTGTAGATGATGAGCAGACTGCACGCAAACAGAGAACAGGTTGTCACATTCGCACATGCACATTTTTTATTTAAACCTTTTGTGATTATATAATTGCACATCCTGACAACGCGGGAGCGATTTGATTAATTGAGCAGCTCTACTGATAAGACAGTGCAGCGTGAAGCATGAAACATTGAGCTGTAGTGAACAGTCAGAGGAAGTTCTCGAAAGGCTTGAAGACGGCACAGCAGGATGCTTCAATTAAAGTTAATAATACTGTCTCCCTTGTGGACGTCAGAGACAACAGTGACCATAAAGGTCAGGCTTTCAGATGAAACACAAAGATGACTGACTCAGTGAACTTCAAATCCATTAAGAGGACAGTTCCCTGTACCCCGTTTACATATAAGTGCATTTATAGCTGATTATCTTTTTATGAAGGTAAAACGGACAGTTTACACTTTGTTGTGTGTACATTTTGTTAAGTTTTGCTGAATGTCTTCCTGGTGTGGGATGTTCACACAATTCACCTTCTCAGCTCATGTTGAGAAATTCTCGTATGCCCATCCTGGGGTCTCTAAATGCTTGGGCTAAAATTGCAGTCGTGTTTTGGGAAAACATTTAAATCAGGATTTTAAGAAGGAGAGAGTAAAGAGTAAACTCCTGACAGACACATATAACCATCGCACACTAGGACAAATGTACTAAGTTAGGTTAAAAAAAAAAACCTACCGTTAGCCATACTTTATAGCTTTAGCTCACCTGTGGGCCTGCCTGTCTCCAGAACACCTTACATTTTCAGTAGATATTGTCATTCAGCATCTTCCACCCGTGAACCTGAAAAACGCGTCTTGTTTTCATCGTGAGGAGGTAAGTTGACTTCAGCTAAATTGTCTAAACAGTCTGTGTTTATGCTCTTTACATTATTATATTGGAACATGCTGAGACTGTTGGTTGAAGGTTTTTCTTGTAAATGTTTGTGTCCTTCTACACATCTGTGCACAATATTGGTTAGAATTGGTATAACCAGTTCCTGTTGTCTGTGAATTCGCAGGCCCACTTTTAAACCCACTAGCTTAAATGTGTTACAAGACGTATGAGCTGAATATTTGCCATTTCTCCATTCTTGCTTGTTGCTTTGACTTATGTGGTCACTTTTCGTTAGTATACATACCAAAGTACTTTGGGGATGCTTATGTAAATGTAAATGTATACTTATATGATGTATATCTTGTATCTGTACCAATAGTGATGTTGCCATAGGCCTATAAGGTGATATAATATAATCACATACATCCTCTGGATATATGAAGATTTAAGACAGAGAAGGGCTTAGGTGTTGTGGTTTTTGTTATTTGACTTAAATCTAATCATTTTGCATAATTCAGGACTATGTCTGGTGTCTTTTATCTCCAGAATGGTAGAAAAATCACAGCATAGTTTTTCTGTCTCTTTAGCTTAGGTGATGTGTCTTATAAAGGTAAGGACAACCCTGTATAACATATACAGCTATATTAAACAGGTATAGTGAAATGTATATGTTAGACCTGTAAACTATATTAATATAAATATATTTTGTATGGGCTAGATGTAGCTTGTGTGTCAATATATGAGATTGCTCTAGTTTCTAACAGGGTTCATACAACTTCAAGATACACACAAACATACCAACTATATATTTTGTATGCATGTAGCCTACATGTTTTCATTCATATGTATATATATTTCATGTACAGAATTTTAAGAAATGTACGTGGGCCTATATTCCTTTTGCATAATGTGACGTTCACATTCCACAGATTGCTAAGCTTTACAATGTCATTTTAATTCCAAAACACTGCTGAGCTCCTCTTCTGCAGTCTGGCTAAACTGAGCTCCACCTATTGAGCTTATATCCATATAATGTATTGATTGTCACCTGCTACCGCTTGTCTTGCCAAAGAATTTATTATTTATGATCATCCTCTACCTCACAGCTGATGTGTAAAGTGGCCTATGGGATGGTGGGTTTAGATATTAATTGTCTTACTTCATATATATTCCCTATAATGGCCACGTCACCCTCATCTAAACATCTAAATGAACTTGGCGCCTGCCAGGACTGACACAGTTGGGTCCAACATGCAAACTATCAATCTTTTACTCTATATTCATAACAGTCCCTTACACAAGTTACTGAAATGTGAAGAAGTGTTTCTTCACGTTTAACTGCATTAGAAGTACTCAGCAGCTGGCTGCAGTGTCGTAATAGCAATGGTGTCGTCCTCTGTGCAGAACTGCATGTCTTTGAGATTGAAGACTCCCCTGAGTGGTTTTTGGTCGACCAGTCTATTACGCAGACATCTCTGGACCGCAGCATTCACAGCAATGTTTTTCTATTAACTGAAACCTGCAGTGTATTTGACCAAACACTCAATCACACTAACAGACACATGAAAGCACTTTATCTTTATTCACTGTAAAGAACAGCAACTCCTGGATAAAAGGATGGAAACAATTTGTCAGTAGCCCCACAAATAACCCGTAATAAAAGAAAGGTGGACACTTTTAACAGAGGTTAAAAACAAAGGGGAAACATCTTTTATGTCTGACAGCATTTTCCCTCATACCTTCACAAGAACAAAGACACTGGAGATAAGAGATCAGCTCTCTCCTCTCACACAACATCCTGGTTTTCAGTCAATGAGAGGGTCACAAAGCTAAATTCAGGTCACATAGAGATGCACATTAGCCCTATTTGCATGTTTCATCTTAGCATTTATTGGATAACTGCAATCACTGAGGTCACCAGGTTTTACAATGGCCTTTTTTTCTATAATGTAAAATAAAATGGTGTATCGTCATGTTAAGTTGGTGCTTAACCATAAACCCAATTTGTGTAACTTTTGTGCATTGTATCATCTGCATTCTTTGATTTGAGCACTCATGTTTTCTTTGTACAAATCTATGTACTGCCAGTTTTTGTGGAGCTCCCCATATTATTTCTTTACCTCTGATTTTCACTGGAGATTGTAGTAGGTATGCTCACTCTATCTTTTTAAATGACCTCTGTAGAACTATTGTTCCACTAGAAGATGGCTTTCATGATGGCTATGACTGTACAGGTCTTAGTTTTACTGTTATTAACTTTTCAAATGTCTTTTCTGTGTTTGAGATCAGGGAAATAAGCACAACCCTGGTGCAGCACACAAGCACAAAGCACCGTACTGTCCTAGAAGTGGTATGAACAATAGATTTGTAATGGATTGTTTCATTTATCATAGCAAGCACAAGCAAGCAAACAACCTTATACGTCCATGTGGGGGCTTTTTAGAGAGCTCATTTTCCCCGGTGTGCTGAGAAAAATGGGGTGTTTTAGCTTTAAACATAATAGCGTTCCTGTGCAGTCGAAGGCACCTACAGGGCAGTCGGGACTGGACTGGAGCCAGACAACAACAGTAACCTTCGAAGTCAGTAGACGACTGCACAGCCTTATAACGTTCTCTGTAATGTGCAGATTTAAAGTGTTTTGCTTGTGTTGTTCGTCTGCCTTCATCCAGTATGGAATTTGTAGGTTTAGGTAACGATACTTAAAACCAAAGGTTCAAGCGTTTTCTTGGCAGTGTTGGAGAAAGGTTTTTTGCAGATTTTGCTCGTAGTGGTAAATCATTTATTGGGTCAAATGGCTGAATTGTTGCAGCACCCTCTGGCTGGAGTTCAACAGCACAGCCATAAAGCATGTTAACATGTCAGCCTCTGCAATTGCAAAAGCGTACTCTCTTTGTAAATGCAGTACCTCAGATTTACGGTGTGTTTCTACCAGAAGAAAACTGAAGATGTCTGTCATTTCAGAAACCTGTTTTGGCAATAACTTACAAGTGGGCAGAATTGAAATGTTAAGTAACTCTAACACAGAAGCACGGCATTAGTTATATAAATGATGAGCTTATGGAATAGTGTACGTTTTAAGAAAGATGTTGTGTTTTGGCTACTGCACCAGTTTTCATGTAATATGCAGTATTCTGAGATATTGTGGAGTTTCAGTGTCAGTGTCGAAGTGACGAAAATGCGTGTAAACACTACAAACAAAATGACTTGCATGCACAGTGCAGAGAAGAAAAGATAAAACAGAAAAAAATAACTTTCAAACGAGCCCCAAAAAGAACATCTGATGATTCCACCATATTGAATATTTAAACGTTTGAGGCTTGAATGTGACCAAGAAGGGCCTCATAACTCCAAGACAAATACAACGTCCTTTTAATCCCCATTTCCATTTGCTACATCTCATACAGTAAGCACACAAACGAGAGGGCAACATACAGAGTCCAGTCACTGAGCATATAGAGAGCAACTTCCCAACAAAAACACAAAGTCCACAATGTTCCCGGAGCTGTGTTTGTGGAAGTCTTTGATCTCTCAATGCGTATGGACATGCAGTGAAATTGCTGGAGAGAGAAAACAGTGTGTACAACTCTGCTTGCAGACAGCTGCTAATTCACAGTTAGGTTTGAATAGTGCACAATGTACTGATCTTGTAAGTAGCTTAATGAATATTATCTCTACTTTTACGTTTAAAAATACCATAACACGAAGTGTTACAGAGCTTAATGTAAGACAGCGGTACTTATCAGATGTAAAAATAAATGACGTGACATATCAATATTCACAAAAACTATTGGAATTGATTTCACAATATCTACAAATTCACAACTTAGTTACACTATTCTGAGCAGTTTTTGCCATTTAGTTTAATAATTTGTTCAGTTAATCTATTTGTCTACGGCTTTCTACCCATCAAGAGATTTGCATCAATGCTGTAGAGGTTATGTCGTAAAAAACATATAATATTTAATGCTGTACTAAATAGCATAAATATACTTATATAGTAATATATTCTTAATATACTGTATCTTATAGGTTTCTGCTGAAGCTAACTCTGGCCCTGTGAGGGTAAAATGACACCATGAATAACACCAACATAACCAGTGTAAATAGCAGAATACAGTAGAGTCGTGTTTATCCAAACCTCTTAGAAATGAAACTGTTAAAACAGCTTCTAACCCACTTTAATATGCCAATTGTACATAAAAAATCCTTTGACTCGCTTCGTGTCCATTTTCCTTTTGAAGTTTAGAATTGCATTATTTTGTTTGTTTTCATGACTATTCAGTTGTCAGTCTGAGCTGTTTTGATGCCACAGATTCTACTGTTTCTGTTGCAGTGTGCGGAGGTGATGGTTGTGTGGCTCTGAAAGTGTTTTTCCCTTTTCCTTGCTATACACAGACACACAAGATATGTACATAAAAAGGCAAACCTGCATATTGTGCTCTGCAAAAAATTCAGTTTAAACCATTTGGACCATGTATCGAAGTTGTCGTCTGACACACTAAATAGTAAAACATACAGATTAGTAATATACAGTATAAATATTAGGTAAAGTAAGCAGTCTCTTCACACATTTAATAGACTTAGGTCTAGATGAATCTCTTGGCGAGCCATGTTAGATATTTTCCCACTGATATGAAAGTAAAGAATTTATTTTCAGCAGCCTTCAATACTTTCAGCAGACGTATGTATCATGAATCACTTTGATGCAAAATGATAAAAACAAGTCTACAAAAGAGATTACATCAGGGACTCGCATCAAAGTATTACTTTGCCCTTGTGTTTTGAAGAATTTGGGGAATTATGAAAAATCTCATCCAGCGTTCACAGTGTCCTGGTTACTGTTATGTTGTATTTTGGTATTTTGTAATGCATTTATTGTTCAGATATATACTTTACCAGGAGATAATCATGCTGTTCCATTGTGTAGTGGGTCTCTGGATGGTTTATCGTTTTTCCCTACAATGTATAATTAACTGAAATGTCCAACGCTTCAGAATTAGTGCAAGAGTTGACGCCGATGCCACTACTAAAAAATGAGAATGATCTATTGGTCATTCATTTGGTTTGCTTTCATTTTTTGTAAGATCATTAATTAAAATAGAAGAGAATAATTGTACTATTAATCATAACTTGTGTTATAAATCTCCAAAATTCTTTGCACGCTAATTTCCCCGTGAGGATTCACCGTATGTGAATGTTTGAAATCGAGATGGATGTAGAGCCAGGTCAGTGTGTGTTAATACACTGAACAAAACCTTTGGTAAAAAAGTCTGTGCACAGCTAAATGAGGGTAAAACACTTTCAGATTTTTGTGCGAGCCCTAAATTAGTAGCTTCACAACAATATGCACAAATAATTGAAGTTTAAGTGTGTATGCAGATGCTGCTGAGGTTATGATCGAGTACTTGGTGAGGAACAGGGGTGATCTACAGAAACACTGATACTAAGCCCTATTTCAGTGTGACAAACACCATTATTGGAGGTTGCAGACATACACGTGTACAGATTGTCATGCATTAACCTATGACTGATACATTGTACATGGTGTGGTTATTAATACACCTTTAGAGAGGCCACAACACAGTTCATTCATTCGCCTATGCTTACCACTGAAGATACAGTTGAAGAGATCGATGGCATGTTGGGGGGGTCGAAAACATACACTGGTCTTCAAAGAGTCTATAATTAAATTGATGCAAAATATTCAGAGTGCATCCGTCAAAAAAGCAACACAAATTGCTTTATAATCATCTGTAAACATATACCAAAGTCAACACACAAAACGTAACACAACAAAAACACAGATGTCGCTCAACAAATTGAAAACAGAAACCGGAGACAACGATCACAGCTGGAGACAAATTCGTTCTTTCATTTACAACTTTTAAACTATCACATATTGGCAAATGCCCAACTTGACAAAATGACAAATTTGCCTCTTCAGCGTAACAGTGTAATCCAGATTTTCAGATCTGATCATGATTTTTATGCCCAATTACACACGCAGTCTCCAGTGATGGAGTGTCTCCAATATTTGATAAGACATATGGAATGACTGACATATTGGCTTTTGTTGTCTACTTCAAAACACAAAAAAAACGATACAGTATATGTAGACAATAAAGTCAACACCAAAATATTTTCCCCGGCAAGTATAAAAGGGTAAAAGTACAACATGAATGACAAGGCAGAAATGCAGTAAATCATAAAGAACCAATAACAGCTGCAGATACAGTGGTAACAAAGAAATAAAGGCACCAGGGTGCCAGACTAAAATATACTTGAAGAAAAAAACACTGCTGTGATTTAATATATAAAACATCTAATGTTGTTTGCATTTCCATGGAAAACTCACAATAATCTTGCAATTCATAATTCAACTTTAGTCTGAGGTAACGGTGGTAGTTTGTTATGTCTGCTCATCTCACGGAGATACCATCAGCCAAAACATAAACACACATGATAATTGTTCTGTACTACACTGGATCCTTTAATCTCTTTCCTTCATCTTTTCACAGGCAGAGGTCTGTTAACCTTCCACACTAATGGGCAATTTTACACTCGGTGCCCATGCCCGTGGGCCTTGGGTGGGGCTCGGCCACATAATGTTGTAGAGCCTGTGGACACCAGTACATGTTTGCATGTAATATACACACAGACCTTTGTGCATATGTGTGCTGTAAATGCCAGTGTGAGTGTGTCAAAGCCTTTTTCTTCATAATGTGTGTATTCACCAAGGCACATAGCTTCTCTGTCACTGAACATACTCAGCCTGTTAAAACAATAAGAGCCAGCGAACTAGAAAATGTACAGGCAGGCCCATGGGATGTGAAAGCAATTCCAGATGATACTGCGTTTGGTCTGTCGAGATTTAGCGCAAAGCTAAGGGCCAGACACTGACGATTACTAATAATGTTCCTATGGAACCATACAGGCTGCTCCTGGCTATCAGTGCACAGTAAAGCGACCAATGAACAAATGGCTCTGTTGGCATTTTCCGCTGCATCGCCGTGTGTCTCTGTGTGCGTGTGTGCGTGCATGCATGTTAACTCGGTGGGTGCGTCAAAACCTTATCATTGGTAATGAGCTACAATGGAAACTTTGAATGCATGCTTGCTCAAACTTATAAGCAAAGTGCAAACATGTCAAAACATGGTGAAAACACAATTTGACTACTCTACAAAACGGCAAGCAATCAAGATACAGCAAAGGAACACTTGGTTACTCACAACAGGGGACAGGGCCAGAGCTAAGAGTGGAGGGGAGAAAAGAAATGCTACACAAACACAGTCTGATGTGAGAATGTGCTCCCTCCAAGGTCCACAACTACATGTGAATCTACTGTATGTTAAAATTTGCCTTCCATCTATACGGACGTGCAAAATATCAAACTCTTAAGAAAAAACGGACATATCAAACACACACTTCCACACATACACACACACACTTCCACACAATAAGATGCAATGGACTCGGCCTCCTGCAAACTTGTCTACCCTCCAAACCAAACCAGATCTAGACTAGCATTTGGTCAAATTCAGTTTAGGTTGTTTGCTTTCATGATAGCAGGCTTCCTGTTGACGTATGTGGCCCAGTAGCCTAAGTTGAAGATGAAAAAGAGAACTGGGAAAATGATGCGTGAAATCTTGTCCACTTTGCTGACGCGGTTGTAGGACTTCTTGGCCTCTGTGTAAGGATCATCCATTTTATGAAGATAGGAATGTTTGGATGATGCTCCGGTGGCGCTCTTGGAAATGGTCGTTAAACCTTGGTCTTTAGCTACGTTGATTGCGTAGGTTGTTCCCACAATGTTGAAGGTGTTGTTTGCCTTTTTGGACAAAGTGGCAGATTCTCTTCTCTGAAAAGAAATAAGGCAGTACAGTAAAAGATGTCAGGAGAGAAGCACCAGACTCAACAATACTTCCATTTGAACTCATAAAGAGGAAATAGAAGCAACACCACGAGACACGACACACACAAGAACAAAACAAAAGCCTAACCATATCTTTAATCCTGGCCATGTTAGCCTGAAACGGTTCCTGAAAAGAAAAGTAGAAAAGAAAAAAAGTTTACCAATTATATTAAAATTACCCAACTTACATACTCTATTCATCAGTATCTACCTGGAACTACTTTTGAACATTTTACACTATTACTACTGTCAATTCAAAATCTGCATCATACAAATATGGATTGCAGAAAAAGGTCATGATAAAAATTCATGACAAAATTAAAATTTGTGGAAATAGGAACAAATGTATTTTGCAGAACCAGGCTGGATTGGCATCTGATACCGCTAACAGTAGCAGTAGCAGAACAGAGCAGGATTAGAAACCAAGCAAAACAACAGTGCCTGCAAACATGTCTGACAAACTGTATCAATGAGAGCAGCCAGGCTATTTAGACACACAGCGTGCGACTGAAGAAACAAAACAAAGGCTGTATGTGATAAAACTGGCTGGAGAAACTGCCTTCGTCTTACTACTAGAAGGAAATAATTATACTGTCTTTCATATTGAAATCATACTGGCAGACAGAGTCGTATTTGCTAAATTAGTACACTCCGCTAAAGTTGCTTCACCAGAGGAACCTGTCACCCTAAAACTGTGCAGGGCAGTGCACACGGTGTATTTGGGAGAACAAGTAGGGCACCAAGATTGATCACCAGGCAGAGTTTTAGTTTCCTGTGTGGCATGCACACTGTGTTGGGGTAATTTTCTTCACACCATTTATCCCCTCTGTGGCCACTTTAAGATCTTCAGCAAAACTAAAATGCTGTGTGTCATGTTACAGAGTGTTTCACTTTCACCGCTCCCTGTTTCACTTTTGTTCTGAGCCCAGCTTTAATTTTTGCTCTACTTTTTCAGCTTCATTTAATTTTCCTTCCTTTTCCGTTCGCTCCATCTTTTTAATTAGCATAACTAATGTCCCCTATTCTCCTCCTCCAAATGCTTCATAGCCGAGCTCTTATCGCACACAGCTCGCCAAATGTTTAGTTTGGTCTACATCCTTAACACTTACATGCATGCACTCATAGAAAAAAAAAAAACAAAAAAAAAATCACAAAAAAGAGATATACCTTTACATGTGAAGGTGCATGTGATCAGATTCTTTACTTAAGTAAAAGTACCAATGCAAGACCTGTATGAAAAATGCTACTTACGTAAAAGTACTTGACCATTAGCAGCAAAATGTAGTTAAAGTGTTTTCCTGATTTGGTCACTCTGATTGATATATACAAGATCATTATATTATTAACACAAATTGCTGCATTTAACACAAGTATTAGTGTCACAACATGTTACTGTTGGAGCTGCTGGAGGTGGAGTTTGAACTACAACTACTTTATGTACAGTTTTATATACAGGGACACAAGATAGAGCTGACAATTAATTGATTAATGGGAGAGAAAAGAACAAAAAAGCAACTTCTGATGCAGAACTGTTTGCAGTTATTGGACTTTTTTTGGTAATCTTTGATTTTTGGTGAGATATTGGATGATTTGAACATTTAATGAAATGAAACCATGTGAGAGGTTTAGAGGGAAAAGTCACTATTTGGTGGAGCTGTTAACCACTCTACGCTTTTTGTAAGACTAACAGTCGACAAAAAGGTTGGAAACGACCGGTTTAATCTTTAACAATGTGTTGTATTTTAAAATATTGTTAGAATCTTCATCTGAAAAGTACTTAAAGCTGACAAAGTATTAAGTATAAAATGGAAATACCGGTACTCAAGTAAAATACAAGTACCTCAAATGTGTACTTAAGTATAGTACTCAAGTACATGTGCTTTGTTTCCACCACTGCATGTGATGTATATTTATGTTTTGAACGACACCAGTGTGTCTTATGCATGAAGCACATGTCAGATGTGGCCTGTAGAAAATAGTGTGAGAAGCAAGCAACGCAATGACATTAGTAAGCTGTTATTTAAGCTTTAAGGTGACAAGGGCTCCGTAAGAGATGAGGAAAAATGATAATTTCACCCTAAGACAGGAGGATACCAGGAGGAAGAGGATCCTTCATGCTCCTCTGCAAAAACACCATGCTTCTGGTGAGCTAACACAGCTCACACACAGTTGTTTTTATTAAACAGAGGAATGGGGAGCCTCAGGGTGCCTAAAGGGCTCTATCTCCAGTCAATCAGTGTAGTGAGAGTTAGAGTCATACTGATACCCCCTGGATAACCAGATACTTTCCCAGGATATCGATTCCCTCACATCTCACACCATCAGAAGCCTTCTCTATCTCAGCAACGGCCTATGTCAGCAGGAACAACGAATGACTACGATAATGTTTCATGTGACCTTAATTATAACAACCTAAACTCTTCAATCCCATGCATAAGCGATATTCTTTGGCCACTAACTGGACAAACGAGCTGCTGAAAGTTATTTCCTGGCGCAATTTAGCCGGCCTATCTTTTGTAGCTATTTGTATGGTGTAATTATTAAGAAAACTGCATGTGGCGTTGGGCTGTGTGCATGTTTTTATGAGCATAATGTGACACAGCACATAATTTACTTCCAGCCAAAGATTCTTGTGCCATATTCAAAGTCATTTAGCTAGCTGCAGGCAAAATACCCCCCAATTACAATGCATCTATTGACCTTGTCTTTGGAAGTTCCGCAAATTGTTGCATCAGAATATTGTTATGAGTGTGATTAACCATCCTGAGGGTAAATGTGCCTAGCTTTGTCCTGCTGTTTGGAGCTTGCGTTGTGTGAATAGGTGTGTGTGTGTAACTGAACCTTGTGACAGTTTGTCCCTGTCCGAGACTGAAGATGAGGCGTTGGCATATTTAATAGCCTCAAGTGTGTGCACATGTAGCCGTGTGAGCGCACAGCCCATCCCTGTTTGCGTCTCTGTGTGTGTCATTGTGTTTTGTTTTTTTCGTCCAGGCACACACCTTTCGGGAAATCTCGTCGCTGTAAAGGGTGGTCTGCACTGCGATCTCATCACGGTTGTGTGACAGGTTACCCTTCAGACAGCATTAATTAAACAAGCTTTGTAATCTAAAATGCTTCTGCTACTCTCTGACTTGCTCCTGTGTTTATCTCCTTTGTTTCCTCATACAGAGCCCATAGCAGAAACGGCACGCTAATGACAAAGCTGTTTTTCAAAAGATAGAGAAAAAAAATGAAAGTCAAATACGGTAACTGAACTGGTAAAGTGCTGCATGCGGTGATGATGATACTGTGATAAAAACATGGTTTAGGATGGTTCGTCAGATAAGACTACTTCATATTTCCTAATTACAAAGCATATATTTCAGCCAGGTTACAGCAGTTAGACAAACCTTTCCATTAGGACAGTAATTGTGTGTTGCAACAACCCCAGCATATAAAACAAAGGCTTGAAAAATGTCTTATCAGAAAAACAATAAGGTGTGACGCTGCTAACAATAGCAGCTCTTTTATTTTTTACCACGTCTGCCAATTTCCCAACAGCTGCTTTCTGCAGAAACTTTCCTGTTGTTCAAAATAAATTAAAGTTATGAAACTTGGCTTCGACAAATAATAATACCCCTGATTGTATGTTGCCACCATGTTCTAACCAACTACTGTGCAAAAAAATCTCTGTACATGTAATTGTTTGTGCTGCAGGTGTGTGGGCACACAAGATTATACATCTGAAACCCTGACACTTTCTTGTTGGCTCCAGCAGAAAAGCCCACTGCAGAATGAGTGAGGGCTGCTGCTGCTGAAACCAGCACACAGTATCTAACACAGTGGTATCAAATCATGTGTCACATAGTGCCAGGAATACGCAGGCTTTCATTCCAACCAAACTCCCCACTGGATAATTTCTGTAATAAGCGCACCTTCAGCCAGAGAGGGGAGAGCTAATTAGGTAGATTGCTTGTCAAACAGAATGTTATGCGACAAAAAGGAAGAAAATGCCTCAGAAGCTCCATAACCAGCAAAGTAAATTAGTGCACATTGACTTTTCTACAACTCACCACTTCAGACCTAAAAAAGACAGAGCCTGAGGGCGTTGAAGTCATCGTTTGGTTCCAGTAAGACTGGTGGTTGAAACCCTGCCTCTGACGACTCAGGATGACATTTTCAAAAGGACTTACTAGAAACTAGAAAATGTATTCTCCTTATAGATTTCCTTCTTATATGATCCTCTTTTTATTTCTAATATGTTAAAGGAGACGATGCTGCAGGTATAGTCAGATCCCTGTGCTTTCCAGTAGCTCATTCTGGCGGGGAGTGTGATGGGAGTGCCATGTCTCCCTCTGTGACCCCATTCTTTTTTATCTATCATGACAACTGCATGCTCAGCACAGCCCCCGAGAACGCAGCCCAGGCTGTTGCCATTAAGACGAGGCATCAAAAGAAGAAGGGGAAGAAAAAAAAAGGAAAAATCCCTTCACTGCGCCGCTGTGAAAATTCTCTGAAAATTATCCCCACCGACTGAAAAGTTGTGTGGCAGCAGTATGCAATTCTGCCAATCACTCAGAGGACCAAATGTCAAGCTATAAAGAACTGGCAAGGCTGCACTGATTGTGTCAAACTGTTTGTACATTAGTAGCAGAAAATAAATTTGTGGCATGGTCTGTCGCACTGAAAGGAATACGTTTCTCCGTATGTTGCGTCTGTGGCTGATAGAAGTGTTGCAGCATTTTTATGTGCTGGCAGCAAAGTAACAGTAGCGTTCACTGAGCCGCCATTCACATAGAAATGACAAGGACGAGGGCAGGACACTTTAATACGTTTCAGGGAAAAATGCGATTTTTCGACTTTTTCATAATACCAAACCCAGAGGACCATCATTTAAATCTTTTTTAATCCATTAAATTTCGCCACAAGTAGTGTTATTATTATATGCCAGAGCAGAACTATCAGGTTATACTTGTGTTAGCTGGATTAATAGTTCTCTTTTGCATGTCTTATATTGCCTGTGTTGCATTTGTTGTCTTAACCAGATCTTCTCTGATTAAAGGATGAGACCCATTAGATTTCCACTTGCTTAAATGAAGGAAAATAAATTAAGAATTATTCACTATAAAGAAAAGTAATGAAGGTATGAATTATTTTCTTGCATGTGCAACTTTGTTTTTAGCAGCAGAAATGCGAATACTACACGGCAGCACTTTCCAGCTGTCAGTAATCAGTGTGACTTTGTAAACCCCATAGGTGGTCCCGCAAATTGCACAGTTAATCAAACGTTAAGCTATTCTTTGCCATATTCTCCAACACTTGTGCTGGATGCGCACCATAAAAGCTTTTGCTAATGTAAATGATCTCAACAAAACATTTGGTAAAACGATTAAATATAGATTAGTACACGCATATATAAAGATGTTTTGAAAGGGGGTTTAAAAAAAAAGATGCATGTTTTATAGAAGACATTTCAGCTCTGCCACGGGGTTGTCAACTTCTGATGCTGTTATTCATGCAAGCCACAAACAAATGTCTTCATTTTATTACAGAAACAAATTGGCCTCTTTAAAGCATAAGCTACAGCTACCTACTTATTTCACACATGAAGCACCGGACCAATTGCTTTAGTTTTCCTTATTGCCTTTCTGTGCCTGCTTGGATGCCATCTCAACCCTGTAATCTATTTCATTTGATGTGATCCGTCATAAAAGATCATAGAAATCATGGCAAATTTAAGTGCTGAGATTTTCATAAGAACTTGTCAGGTTTTATTTATGTGACTTCATCAGAGCTTCAGTTTGAGGGACCAGAGACTTGCTTTAGACCCCAACATCCACATTTGGCAGTTCCTTCAAAACAAAAACGCTGTCCTAATTTGGATTCAAGCTCAAAAATCTACTCTTTGCTCATTTCCATTTTTATGTCCTATGATAAACAACGCACAAATAGCCCTGATGACTGAAAATTTAAAAGACCTGACTGAGCGTAGTTCTGCAGATATCAGACCGAGGTGAGAGGTTTTAAATAATGTACGCACCCTTCTCTAATCAGTGTGTCGAATAGGTGTGAAGATTTTTTCGGAAGAAAATAAGCCGACATACCTACGCCCTGAGATGAGATTTGAACATATGCTGCCATCATAAATCAGGGCCAGTGTCTCTGGGAGTTTACCTCTGTTTCTGCTTGCACTGTTCCGCCTCTCTGTCCCTGCTCCATTTGGCTGTTAATGAATAAATAAAAGCTCTCTTTATAGTCTTTATAGAGTACTCCAGCCTGCTTTAAGATGAGAGGAACGTTCTTCTCATCGTTTCCAAACTTCGGTTTACCCCCATCGCTCCTCTAGTGAAGAATGAGGACTTTCTAAACTTTTTTTTCATAAGGTTATGAAAGCAAAGATGAACACTTAAATCCGAATTGTATTAGTAGGAAGTAACTAACTTGACAGATAACCCCCACCCCAAAAAAAACTCCCCTTTGAACTGTGCTGCGTTTTGGTTGCCGACTGGTCATGTTGATTGTTTATAATAAAACAAAAGCGCAGGCGTGTGTGTCATATCCACGTATTTCTTAATTTTAAACAGTTTCAAATAAGAAATACTTACCCTTATTTCCATGCCCTCTTTTTTCCCATCCCATGCCCAGCTGCGTTTGGTGAAGTAGTTGACTGTTGCAAACTCAATCAAGGCAGAGAAGACAAAGGCATAGCACACAGCCATGAACCAGTCCATGGCGGTGGCATAGGCCACTTTAGGAAGGGAGTTTCTAGCACTGATGCTCAGGGTGGTCATGGTTAGGACAGTGGTGACCCCTGAGGATAAAATCATGAGATCAGTAAAGAGGATCTCTATGTGACAAACATGCAAATTAAATGTGATATGTTGTATTGTGTCTCTTATAAGCACTGTGCTTCATTGTAGAGATTTTAGACACTGCTTTTTTTTTTTTACACACATGAAAAAGAAAGCTATTGTTCACTGCATTGCAGAGCTTCACTTTTTAGTAAGATATTCAAACAGAAAGGTAGGGCCCATGTGGCTAACAAAATTGAGTGTGTATAACTATTCCTGCACATTTAAGAGAAAGCTTCACAATGCAATTGAGCATTATAATGGATGTTTATGATACTTTTGTATAAACACTATGTTGTCCTTACCCTATGCACTGCTTAAACTCTCTACAATGAAAAAAAACTAGGAATACAAGACTCATGTTTAAGAAAAAAAATTACAATTTCCTTTCAATTAATTCACAGACAGAGACAAAAAGACAAGTTGACAAGTTTCATGCAAAGGTTGGCTCGTGTGAACATCTCGATTTACAACACAGATGAAAGTGACAAGGCCCCGGTCGACTAAAATTAATTAATCTGGAAATGACTCCACTGGTGAATGACTTCAGAAACTTTCCTAGCTCATTACGTGCCCTGGCATTCATATTCAGTGTCAATGGGACTGAAATGTGGAGAGGACAGTGGTTACCCATCTCGCCATATAAAAGCCATCACATTTGTTCCAACCTGTCTCCTCTGCTATAGATAGATACACCGTAGGTTCTTAAAATGACTCTTTTGTTGCAGAACAGGGAGGTCAACTCATTGCAGAAAGTCACAGATGAAGAACTAGACTTTGTGACAAAAACGATTGATGAGTATCTATTTACTTTCTTTGAGTGAGATTGCTTTATTTTTAGGTGCTACGTTTTGCATAACAAGGCTAAAGTAAAAGTTTTAGTCTTAACAGAAGAACTTTTTTTTTTTTTTTTTTTAAAGGCAGGTGATAAATTGCTGTCGGACAATTTGAGGACACGGAGCTGCTTGTAATTTCAATGAGGATATTCTGCTATAAATACACTTTAAATCAGGCGTTGAACTTAATTATGTGAGACTCTAAACGCTTCAAAAGAATGAAGTCATGCCTGTCAAATACAACCTAAAAGCCATTACAAGGTAACTAAAAAAGGAAAAAATAATTAGCAGTAGAGTAATTTGGGCTGTTAGAAAAAAAAAAAGTTCAGATTTGAGCAGAAACATCTTTATTTAACCCAGTGAGAACAAATGATCAAATGTGTGAATGCAGCAAATGAGACGATTGCAGAAGTTCAGATTGTTTTACGTGTTGAATTGGAAATCAAAATGGATGCAAATTGGCGGCTGGTTTATATCTCCGGAGCAACGTGATTAAAATGACCCCTCATTTTGCATTTTCCTCAACGTCCTTTTGTACAACGCATGGTACCTCATGTGCATGTACACTTCATTTCCATCCTAAATGTTAAATATTTGTCAAACATGGGCTAGGGGGCACTTTTTGTACCGCAGCAAAAAACAAAAACTAAAAAAAGACGAACAGGAAGGGCACATCACGTCTCATCTTTGGCTGATCTAAGCAGACACAATGTTCTTAACATGAAGTGTGCTGGGTAATTAAATAAAATATATAATAATAATGTGTTTCCACATTATTATTCAGGGTACACAAGGAGACTAACACGGCTGAGTGCAACAAGCGAACGCAACAAACAATAAAATGGGTACTGTACATCTTACCTGCATCTAAATATTATCCATTTGGATTTAGATTTTGAAGTCAAAGCCTGGATAGGTTAAACTGTTTGCTGTGGTATTCATTCACTCTTTTTATAAGTAAATGATGAGGATTTAACCCCTGGAATATCTGAAAACTGAACTTTAATTATTAACACTAAAGGGGAAATCATTAGCTGATTCACCAAAGAAATGAAATAAATCAAAGCAAATACGTAGGGTATAGAGTGATCGTTTTAGGTCGGACATTTTCTGGAGCAGGTGATGAATTGATTCATCAAGAAAGAGATCTTCAGATTCCTCAGTAGGGAACACAACCCACTAATTGTGCACCTAAAACACCCAGAGAAGCTGCACGTTATAGAGTTGCAAATGTACTGTAGCACCTCGGCTATCATCTGCTACACAGTTTTATGCTTAGCGATTTTGTTTCTACTTCACTTCGAGGAATAAGTGGTTTGCAGAAGCTGTAATTAAATATCTACTCCTTTAAGATCTGTGTAAAGCTTTTTGTTTTGACCTCATTATGTTAATCAGAACGTTTCACTTTTAAGCCTCTTCTGCTCATGCAGTTTTCACATACGATGTTGTGAGCAAATGCACCTTTGCACATTTGTTTTCTCTAACCACATAATTGATTGACTTTGTTTTGCTATTCGCCAAATTAGCCGCCCTCCTCAATGAAATATTAAGTGCATTTTGGGTTGAATAAGAACATAAGATGGCACTCACCGAATACAGTGCGTGCAGGAACCGATTCTCTGTTTAGCCAGAAGGAGACCTGAGACAGTATGACAGTCATGATGCAGGGGAGGTAGGTCTGAATCACAAAATAGCCAATTTTCCTTTTCAAATGGAAATATGTTGTCATCACTACATATTCCCCTGAGAGTGAGAGAGAGGGAGAGAGAGGAGAAAACATAGAAAGAGAAGGAGAGACACACAGGATCATAATTATTAATAGAGGAATGGCCAGCTGGGAACAACATGAGCTGAAATATTCAAAGTCAGAATTATTAAAGTCACAACATTAGCATGTTTGCTTGGTGCGTCATCAGAGTTCTGCGGTTCACTGGATTGTTGTGCTTAAATAAACCATGTGACCATACGGTATGAACGTTGTGTGCATATGGACCTATAGGTCATTAAGGCTAAGATGACTGTTTTGGGGCTTTTTTTTTTTTGCCACATTAATGCATCACCATTGGAATAAAGGCCTTTACGCACTGGAGGCGTGACGAATAAACAACACAAATGTGTGAACTACTCGCCCATGAATATTTTGCATCAACAACTATTCATACCAGAAGCAGTGCCTATTTGCAACAGTTGCACCACTCGTTCAATAAAAGGTCTGAAAAGATTCTCGCCAGCTCATTTATCAGGAAGAATATACAGCAGTGTAGTGTCTAGTCTGCTTAATTCCAGCCTGTTGTACTGTTTACAGGTTTGTTCTGCCTCATATTTGTGAAATGTTCTGCTGTTTGGCAAGTGTTTGTCATGTCCTGACAATAAAGAGCACTTTAAAACCACAATTAACCAACTTTGACTAGATCTGTGGAAATTTCTTGAAGATGCATCGCGATGCGGGCATTGTAATCGAATCATGAATAATCAGATCTGTACTTGCAATTTATGCTTTTTTTAATGTTTACAGCCTGAGGTGGGTAACAGATAATGGTATTGAAAAGATAGAGCTGTTTATATTATAGACTGATTTTTGAAAACACTTTCTATTCAAACTTTTTTTTATTTTTACTGTTGTCTTGGCTACCTGTATTAATTGATTGAAAATGTGTTTTCTGCTGACTTTCAGTCAGGAGCGCATATCTTTAAACTTAAAAGAA
>JAPQRN010000007.1:9142801-9155388 GCA_037367275.1 Coranthus polyacanthus
CTACCTGTATTAATTGATTGAAAATGTGTTTTCTGCTGACTTTCAGTCAGGAGCGCATATCTTTAAACTTAAAAGAAATGACTTGACATTTACAGTGATAATCATCAATAACGAGTGATAGAGTAATGGTTACTGCGATGATACTCCTGGCCATATCGCCCAGCCCTGCTTTGAATTATTTACCACTGTCAGAGTCGACAGCAAAATCCTGCCACTGCATTATGTGCATCTCTTTGCTACTAATGTGAAAAATCTCTGCCTGCGTCTTTCTGCCCCTTTCATACTGAATATTTCCTTCAGCAGAGATTTGGTCACTGATGGCAGCAGAAAGCCCAAATTCACAGTTCCTTTAAGCACCAGCTCTCATTGCCATGCCTGTAATCTGTGTTGCACAGATATGAGAAAAACAGCCCTTCATTCCCTGAGGTGTTTTTCTTTTTTTTCTTTTCTTTTTTTTCCGGAGCAGATTCTAACTAGAGCTGAACTGGCCCAAATCCTCCCATTCCCCCTGCTCACTTTAAACTCCATCAGGTTTAAAGTCTTGGTAGAAATGAGATTTTCTGGCATCTGGAAGCTAAAGCAGTTGATGAAAGGTATCATCTTGACTCCACCTTGAATTTGGTACTTGTAGCCAGACTTTAAGTTGGTCTTGTTCCTCTGAAATTCCTTTGCAATTCACTTAACTTTTAGGAGTTCACGTCACTAAGCACCACAACAATAAGGATGGGCTCGAGCAAAATGTTCTCTCAAGAGTTATACAAGTGCAATTATTTCAACATCTGTTTCTGTCTCTTTTTGCTTCCTGAGGAAAAAAGGCAAAGAGCAGCCCAACAGTGCTTTTGATGCCAGTTCAGTCTCCAAACACAATTGAAGTCTGACAGCTCTTAGTGACTTTGTACCTCACCTCATGCGAGCAGCGTGAGTGCACACCTTCACCGCAGAGGTTAAATCTCTCAAAATGGAAAGCAGTGTATTTTGCTTATGAGCTATGCTCTCCTTCAGTAATTACCTACTGACCCTCTGAAGCAACCTCATAGCAATAGCTTTTCTATAATCTCTACCTCAGCACTTTGCTCAGTCTCAAACTGTTACCTAACGCCTAAAGTAATTGATGTTGGAAATGTCTTTTTGCCTAATACATCTATGAAAATACCACAGTGACTCTCCGTAAATCCTTTTAAACAATCTGCTGATATAATGCCACGCAAAAGGCAGCAGATCAGGTAGTTGAACTGTTAATTATCTTATTGTTACTAGTGTGTTTCACTACCCAGCCTTCACCTTGTTATTCCATCCCTTGATGTTTAAGTGCTACCTCAAGCTTTAAGGCTCGCAGTGGGGAAATAAAGACAAAAATAAAGACTTGACTGAGTGTGACAGATAAAAGGTTTCTGCAGCAGTTTTGAGGAGGAGTATTTAAGATCAAATGAATTTCTGATCAAAAGTGTGGGCTGGCAGAATTTCCTTTAATTCAGTGTTTATTAAAAGTTGACTCTGGACTATAGCCCCAAACAAAATGGAGATCGTTCCATCTGTGGCACACCTCTTCATATTGTCTTTGTAAAGATGCTGAATAGTTTCCCCAAAATTGCTAGCAGTCATCGTTCTCATGACAGATCTAAATAATGAAATAAAGAAGTTGAATACAAATGACAGAAACTGCAAAAAAGTGCCGACTGTTGTATGAAAAAAAAAAAGAGGAGCAGGTACTGCATATGCCAGGAGAAAACAAAGGAGGCCGTTTAATTTAGTACAAATTATGCAGAAAAACTACGGTAAAAGGAGTTGATATTTTAAAGGCAGGCGTTTCATCCTGTGAAACACTAATTTTGTTTCACTGTGCACTGATAAAACAGACAAAAGCTGGCAGTAAAAACAAAACATTTGGTGTGTCTGCAAGAGCTGTCAAACTGCTGTGGAAATCTGATTGTCTGACCTGCAGGTGCGCTGCACCAAAAAAAGCCCAGTATTGTATCTGGTTTTGGCGTAGCTCTAACATTTTCCCTGACCGAACACACCAAATCTGATCGTGTCTCTAGAATACACCATACTGCTGTGTGGGCCGGAGGAGTGACTTGCCGTGTAGTCTACTGTACCTGTGCTTGAACTGATGGTTTCTTTGCCAATAACGTGGCCCAGTAAGTCATACTGGTTGAGTCGGGAGCCGTCCTCTGCCACAGCCACAGACCTCTCGTCTCCCTGGGTCCAAAGGTAGATCACCTCGTTGTTGGTGTAAGCATCTAGGCAACACAAGAAGACAGAACTATAATACCTCTCACACTTCTTTTGATCAGATCAGCATTTACTGTAGCACGCACTACCCTCTTGCCAGAACAAAATGTTACCATTGTACTTTTCTGCAAACCACAGATATTTTTAATCTCAATGTAATTTATCATTGAAGGGTCTGCTGCTTTTTTGGCTTTCTTCAATAGAGGTGGATGGTGGATTTAGAAAAATCCAGGCCTTCACCACCAGGAAATGGAGTTCACAACCCGACTCCCAATAGCTTTAAGCAATAAGAGCGTGAATGTTTTTAAATTAGGGCTAGAAAAGCATCGTTGCTTGGCTTAAATATCATTAAGTACATAGAGTCATTTTTTAATCATTTTTTAATTAATGCACCTTTGAAGACTTTTTCTGTGGACTAATGCTTACAGCTTGGTCCAAATATTGTAATAACACGGTCCAAAATTATGCAAAAATACTAGTAAAACTAATAATAGTTTCTAGTCAGATAACAACAACAACATAAAGGCATCATACACAGCCTAAGCCTCCAGAAACCAGAGAAAACGTTATATATATATATATGTGTTGTAGCTTAGTTGTAACTCGCCTACGTTTTGTGGGCGTAGTGAGAAAACTGTGATTATTATCATGGATTGTGATTCTACCTCAAAAGATTGTCACAGACATGTTGTTGTTATTATAGCCTCATTCTATTCCCTCAACACCAAAAGCACCATCACCAGATTAAACACTCAAAATGTTATATGAAAATGCATTTTTGGTTCAGAAATGTTTAGATTATGCATATTTGCAGAATCGTATAATGGGAATAGTTTTTTTTTTTCTGGTGACAGCATTATTCTAAATACAGTAGTTGTAGTTTTGTCCTACATGTTATGTTCGATACTTCAAACCTGATGCCATTTGTATATGTACCACAAATTACTTGTGTAATCATGTTTGTTGTTTATGCTGACTTCTTACTGATTTCAGAAACTTTTTAGCACAGTAGGTATCCGTCAGTATCAAATCTCTGTTGTTGAGTGCAGTTTGAGTCCTCTGAAGTTTCTCCACAATAGGACAGGTGTCTAACACCTGCAGAGAACAATCACCACTCTCTTTCTGTGGTGGGACTTGTATTAAACTCTTTTGTTTTGACCATCTGGACTGACTTACAACTTCCAAACTTCAGAGGACAAGCGTGTGCATCCATCGGGAAATCCTCCAGGTGCATGGGGCACTCGGCATGGATGGTCAACCTGAAGGGGGGGCGGAGGAAGAGAGACAAGGAGAGAAAACATTTCACCAGTCAGGCTGCAGTGTAGTGGAGATGCACATTATGAACACATCATGACACATGTCAGGAAAGAAAATAGCCAGTGCATGTTTTCATGGAGCCCGAGAAGACATGTGCTGAATGGTCTGCAGTTTGGTTTAAATTCTGCTCAGACTATTTAGGTCAACTTACATTGAGTATTCCCGAAATAATGGATAGAATAAAGAATTGTGAACCTGACATATGTTCGAAGACCATAATTAAAAGGCAAACTGCATGCGAATTGTATTTAAAAGAAGAAAAGCAGGAGATAGGTGACATACTGCATCAATTTAAGAGGGGATGTGTGTGTTAAGAAAAGCCCCTGGATAGCATCCGTGTTTAAAAGAAGGCTATGAAAACAAACCATACTTTGCTCCCTCTCTCCTGCCTTCCTTACCCACCCTTTCACAAAGAAAAGAAACAAAGAACAAAATCTACTGCACCAGAGTTTATTTCATCGGGTCAGCTGGCCGAGCAATAAAATGCACTCCGTAAGTAAACAGAGAAATGGTGCATATTATCGCACTCATACATGTTTAATGGACATGGGGATTACATTTGCTGAGTTCAAACAAAGCGGCAACCCATAAAACAGTCCTGCAGAGGACTAAATGGACAACAAACTGGGTTACTGTAACTCACTTATGACATTTGTAGCACATGCGTTAGGTCAAAACTGGGTGATTTGACCAACAAGAACAAGAAGACCCTTTCTGACTAAATGTCCTTAATTTCTTTTCCTCTCATTTCTCAAACATATCCGCAACAGGCAATGAAGCTGAACTGAAGCTTTAATAGCCGTAATATACTGTGTTTATTTTATGCACCGGTACAAACTTTACAAGGATTATAAACCTGTAGAACCCGTTAAAGTAATTATGAAATAACTACATTAAATTGTTCTGCTCTAAAACCCAATTTCAGGTTGCACAATATTTCACACGTGAACCTTATTGCGGCAGTGTGTTCAAACTGGCAACAATATGGGCCAGACTTATTGCACATAATTAGCACCTCGTGTATGCTTGTACCCTTTGTAGTCATTTTTTCACCCTTTAGGCTGCTCTCCGGCGCTGTTTAATCACGGATAAAGGGCTCAGTATCTACGCAAATGGACATAAATCACATGTGTGCATTGCATCGCTTCATATCATACAGCACTTAACTGCCAAGTAATTGGCTAAACCCATCTCATGTTTAAGCTGCACTGACGTTTTGCCTTGATACAAAGGCAGAAATGTTAATGAATGGATATCAACAGACAGATGTCAACATTAAAGTAACTTTGATCAGAGACTCCGGTGGAGTAAGCTGTTCTTGTGCAGTAACAGAAGATATCAAGTAAAAGAGAAAAGCTACGTCTGTAACATTATCCAGTTTGATATTGTTTTCTGGATAGGTAGACTGCACAGATTTAGAGGGAACTGTAGTAAGTATTTAGTGAATACCAAGGGTGTTGACAACATCACACTGAACCGTTGTGAATATGTGAACTCCAATTCATGAACTTGAAACTACTTGAGAAAGTACCTGTGTCCTAATTAAGAAGAAATATCACTACCTTGGATGAGGGTGTTTCAGCTTCAAACTTTTCAGACATGGATATTCTTTATGAAACACTGATTTAAATCCAGGTGAACTGAGAGTGAATAATAAAAGATCAGGTCTGCAGCAGCTCTGTTACTCAGTACCAGCTCCCTCATATCAAAAATAATGACGCAGTCCTACAGAATGAGCGCCTTCGGAGCATTTGTCAGTTCAGATGCTGCAGACTTCCCGATTAAACGGATTTACATGTGTTCAGTGAGGAGTGTCAATCAAAATGGCGTACTTTAGCGAAGCACCTCAAACGTCCATAAAAATGGGATGGATTTACTTTTTAAAGCTTAATACCTGTGCAGTGTGCTCAGGCAAATTTGAAAGTTACCCGTCTCTTTTATTTTTGTAAAGCTAAAGCCCTGAATGAACAATTAAATATTCCTTTTAGTACTGATCAATAAGTGTATTATACAGTATATTAGCTTTATCTTATCACTGGTGTTTGGCACAGTGCTTATTTAAATAGGAACGGTCCCAAAAAAATATCAGTAGCGTTTAATACTTAATAAACCTCCGAATCTGAATAAACCCGAGTGCATGATATCAACCTCAACCATTTTGTTTAGTTGTTTGAAACTTTAATTTTAGCTTCAGTCTGGATATAAAATGACTAATAAGCTGGTTCCACAAAGCCGATTTGCCTCTATTTAAATGGTGCTTTTCATATTTTGTGTAACCAAACTATCCATTCATCATCTGCCTACATATTTACTTAATAAATATGTGGTAATATAAACAAGATGGTCCTTGTAATACTCCCATTAGAGCGCAGATGCCTTTCTCGGCCTTGGTAGAATTGCCACTGCATCAGATCTACTCATGTGGGACCACAAAATTACATTCTTTCACCATTTCATGTTCACCCTTGAAAATCAATACTGACCTTGTGACGAGCATCATATGATTTTTTTTTTTTCTATTTCTATGTGGCTTCAAAGCTGCAGGAAAGAATTTTTCAATTTCAAAGTTTCTATGGCTAGATGGGTTTAAGCCAATAATTATTTCTATTTAAAATATCATTCAGTCAGTGATTGCTATCCTGAAGATAATTATACATTCTAAGTGTGACTGCCTTGGTAGCCGACACCATTACCAGTGTTTTTAAGGCACAACAATAGTGATCCTTTAATCAAGTGAGTGTGTGGCTGATTAAGAGTGGCTGCTTGTCAGTTCTCCGACACTCAGGCAAAATGATTTACATAACCGCTGTATCTGCTCCCCAAACCTTCATGTTTAACTTCTTTCAACACTTAATGATCTGTTTGTTTCCTTTGAGTTGACTCTCGTAGTGCAACGCCAGTTTTTAAATGACAACATCCAAACAAAAACACAAGCAGTGGCTCACCTCATAGTGTAGAGAAGAGTGCCGTTGTCGACTAGTCGTAGCAGTTTGTTAGGTGTCGTCATGTTGTGGGCCACCGATTTCTTTCCGTTGTGGAAAAAAGTGTCAGGAGTCCAGATCTTACTGGCCAGCAGGTTGTTGAGTGGTAAAACTTGCATTGGCCCGTCAAACTTCAGCCTCTCGTCCCTCCAACTTTGACGGAAGAAGACGTCGATGGTGTACTCCTGGTTGGCGTGATAATGGGACACAAGAAAATGACATTTAACAGTACTCACTAAATATGAATCCTTTGACTACCCTACCTGGCACATATTTGCAGTATAAGACTTTCACACACATGAATTTTGACATGCGTTTAATGTATGTTATGTATTCTATATTAGGGTGTTTTCAGTTTCTTTGCTCTGGTCCAAATCAGGTGTTTTCCCGCTTGGTTTGGTTTTTTTCACATAATTAATAATCCAAGCGAACCAAAATAGATCACTGCAAACCACAGGAGACTGTTTACTCCACCTATTAGTCAGATGTGTCTGGGGTGGCAGCAAGGAAGTAAATATAGGAAAGAGGTCCTGTGTTCTGGACTAGTGCCCTGGATGCAAGAGAACTGGATTCGTTCCAGTTTGAAGTTGCTCGCTGGCACACATGCATAACATTTCTGGTTTCTGGGTTACTTCTGTGTTATGTAGCCCACTGCACTTGTGAACTACAGGACACAGACTCCATGTTATAAAACATGATAATGTACAGAGGACCTTTTCTGCAGTTGTAGGTGTTCTGTCAGCAGTTTTACAGACGTTTCTTTGATCGTTGTGGTTTAATGCAACACCTCAAGTGGCCACTGGAGGAAATGAATTCATGACGACTGCATATTTCTGTGATTGAAATGTCAATTTAACATGGAGCAGTGCTAATTGCTGCAGTTTGTGTGCACTGTCACATCCCGGAATGCAAAGCACACCTCGATACAGGGGCCATTTAGCTCAGACTTGTGGAGCACACTTGGTAGTTGGGTGTTTGTGTGGGACCGGACAAAGACCACCTCTTCTAAAAGGTCTGAGCAGTTGTTTTGGTGCGATTACTGTGTTCACATCAGCCCAAGGTAATTGCACCAAAAAGAAATATGCATTACAGTTTGATTCAAACTGATTAAAGGCTAAAGGTATGAAAACACTAAAGCCCTATTTGCATGGGACTAGTATAACCTGGTGACCTCTGGTGATTTAAATATGACCCATCCACGTCCGTGTTTCGTGTGGCACATTTGAATGCGATAAGAGATGTCTGTGTTCTACTCAAATTTACTGCAATTATCCCCCAGATATGATGTCAAGGCTCACTATTAATAAGATACCACATAATAACTGTTGAAGCTGTTGAAAAATGTTCCATACTGCATGCTGCCGTGCATGTCATCCATCTGGAGGATTTGAGCTGGTTCTTTCTGTGAATGGGTCTCCACGCTGTGTCATGACATAAGCCTCCTACATTTGCACCCAAAATGCTTTTAAAACTTTCATTTATAATTGCGAGCGCAGCCTCCATAATTCCTAACTGGGAAATAGGCAGAATAAATGCGTGGATGAATCCAAAAGCATCCCAAATCACAGAGATGTCAATTTGCACAGGACAAATATTATCACAGGATCTCTGTGTTTGGTTTGGTCTGTGTGTGGTAGGTAATTTGCGGTGGAAATTTTACTTTACAAATTACAGACATGCAGAATGCCACGGGATTAAGATCACAGACGACCTCAACAATAATTACTAAGTACCAGAGGTCCACAAGGAATACTAGTCCTGTGAGACCAGGGCTTTAGACTCACTCCTGTTTTTGGCCAGTCTCACACTATGTAAATGAGCATTTAATAATAACTAAGCAGAGTTGTTATCTAAATGATTACTTTTGGCAGCTGCAGAGATGTGACACATACTTTGCCTTTAGTTTTCTTGAACAAAAATCTCAACAGCTGAAACACAAAAGCTGTCAGTCATCCTCTTTGTAGAACAGGATGCAAATGACACACTCGTGAAATACACTGCTTACTTTGAAAAATATATTGTTTTTGTATAAGAGGATCATTACAGCTCTGTTAACAATGTAGTATTAAAGCACAACCATCGTCTGAGACACAGATTGGCTTCAGCGAGAACTTGAATACATCTGTGTCATGTTGAATTACTAAGCCACAATGTCATTCTTGTGTTTTAACCAAGGCATAAAAAAACAAAATAATATAAACCGAATGCAGGAAGTAGTCAGTCAAAAGGAATTCATTTCACATTATTCATTCAATAGGATGTGGTGTCGTAGCAACAGCCTTCGTTCATCAGCTACATATGGTGGCTGTGCAGACCGAGAGCGGCTCTCATCACAGAGCCAGATGGAAGTGAGCTGTCTGTATCTCATGCAACAGTACACATTATTGGTAATCAATAAAGGCCTACCAGATTTGTTTTCTCGCTTTGGGTCATATAGTGACTGGTCTTCTCTACTGTACCTCACCGGTGAGCTGTAACTGGCTGTTCTTGAGTGAAATCCCACCAGAAAAATGATTAAGTAATTTCTCAGTGGCTTTAACAACAGGAAGCCAAGGGAGGTGTACAGCCTCTATTCAGGGCAATCTGTTGATTGATTCGATTGACCTACTGATGGCCTGTAAACATACATTACTAGAAAACAATTACGCTGCAACTGTCCGTTTAATAAAGCCCACAGAGAGATAGACAGGCAGATAACAGCGGGAAAAAGCAAGCTTATTACAAAAGTAGTTTACTTCATACACTTTCCTTTCGACTTCTAAGTGTGTATGTTCAGTTGTCTGACGAGTTGATCCTTTTTAAGACATGTCTAAGAAAGAAACGTTTCAAGAAAGAATATATATTTCCTCTTTAACTACGCCAATTACATCAGATTGGCTGGATTACAAGCACAGTACAAGCAACAAAGGATTCAAGGTCACGAGAATGACGAATGAACACACCAATGTAGACGCTTGGACACACACCATATGGTGATTTATTGTTGCGTGTCCTGTGTGTCTTTGACTAAGTTTTCGGTTTGTTTCATCTTGGCCTAGAACGGCTCTGGAGCATTTAAAAGGTCATTACCACAGTTCTACTCATGTAATGCACTTTTTTTTTATAGTGCCTTTTCTTTATGAGATCCAGTACCATTGCCAAATCTCACACCAAGTCCACTAATGAATAAACAGACAATTGCATGTTTGGCCCAGCTGAGTGAAGCCATCACTCGTTTGTTTCTTTTGGACAGGAAGTCCTATAAAAACAGGGATTAATTTGAAGATTGAAAGACATGAATGTGGAAAAGTATAGTCAATCTCTGCACAAGGCCAAATGGCACAATCAGATCTAGTGCCAGCTGGTGTTCCTCCAGGGCTGACTGGGTGATTGATTTCTCCTTGACAGAGGGGATAGAGAGGAGCTTCTACCCAACAGTACTGCTTCAAATGACTTTTTATAATGCTGAGGGTGATGGGTAGATTGACTGTACAAACAACTGTAATTAGCGGCAGCTGGGTAATAGGGGAAAAAAAGTGTTTTTCTTTCACCGCATCCTCTCTTCGTATTACTATTTCCACCACAGTGAAGAGGCAAAGGATAGGGCAGGATAAAAATGAGACTTTGTGGTTATTGAGCATGTGCTTAAGATTAACCAGACCACCGAGAAAATATACAGCACACCACATTTATACGTGATGTTTTAAAGGTACAATATGTAATATTTGTGCGTGCTTGTGGGCTTATGTGAACTTTGTGCTGGAGTGTGTGTTGTGTGCTGGGAGCCGGTCGTTTGTTTATGTTGACTGCATTTCTAAGCTAATGGTAGCTAGTGTTGTCACTCTAGAGTAGTAGAAGTGAGGCATCGCACATGAACCTGACCTTTCTACATAGAAATCAATGCACAGGCTGGATGTAGGGAAGGTGCTCGTTTTTCGATGTGTCCACGCATTACTATAAGAAGATTTATCTCAGGAAGGGCTTAGCAGAATGTGTTAAAATGTGGCACAAATGCTCACTTGGACTCAACGATGATCTGAAAAGATTTTGGTGGCAAAAGGTCAAAGGTCAAAGGCTCATGTCTATCTGTTTTTATGAATGCAATATCTCAGTAATGCCTTGAGGGAGCTTCTTTAAATTTGGCACAGCATGCTCTCAAGGATGAAGTGATTTGGTGATTTTAGTGGCCAAAGGTCAAAGGTCAAGTGGTCTGTGACCTCACAAACATGAAAGAGCTGTATTTGGTGTCAGGGTCAATGCAAGATTTACTTACTTACAATATGAATCGATATTAAGTATGTTAAATAAAATATTCAGTGTTTATATAAACCTTCTGACAGTGTCAGAGCAGATCATAATATGCTGCTGACTTTTATCAGTATAACTGTTTGAAATGAAAGGATCCGACTAAATGTGTCTGATGTTTCAAGTCGGGGTAAATTACTGAGCACTTTAAGTAAACCCAGTAGCATTGTCGCAGCAGTGCTTCACAAAGATGCAAAGATGGATAAAAATAGGGATCATAAAGCAAGAAAAAGAACAAGCATGTCAGGTAATGTCTGCTTTGCTAATGTGCAAGCGTCTCGGTGGATATGAGCAGATGGCGAAGAGAATAAACCAATACCTGGGCTGATGTAGTGACACAGTGCTGAGATAAAGTGGACAGAAATGCTGATAAAGTGGCAGTTAAGGTAGGATGTACAGTAGACTGCCCTAAATGAGTCTAGATGTTAAAAAACGAGACTGTGTCTGCTTCCCTGATAATGGCAGGAAGGTTATGTCTAATATATGATAGAATATTAATGCAGCCTTTTATCTGGAATTAATGAGTTCATTAAATTCTAAACATTTAGTTATTACATCATATTTTAATAATGTCATCACGTTTTAGTTTTAATTTGGTTTTACTCAACAGATCTGGATGTATTAGTCTATGGCTTATTTCAGTCATCTTATCTCACAAAATGCAACAGGCCCTTTTTCCCTGTGTTTCAGTGAATTATCTGGTCAATCAAACCAGCTGATATCACTGTAATAGCTTTATCTTATCAAATAATTGAAAACTAATTAATAATTGAAAAGATACAGAAAATGGTACAAATCTTGAGTATTTTCACTCTATTTTTGGATCTCATCTAACATTTATTTTTCATCTACATGAATTGACTTTTTTTTTTGGTAATTTGTGTTTATATTGTTTCCACAGTTTATTGTGCACACTTGTTTGTGTGATAACAGTGATGATGGTCTTGTTTTTGTCAGCACGCAGCAGGCTACAGCTGACATTCTGATTAGTTGGTGCGGTAATGACACCGGCCACATCCTGGAGACACCGTATCCATTAATCTCGGTACTTCTGAACTTCTGCAGACTCCGGGCATTGTAATGATTAGTCAAAGATTTGATTAATGCCTTAATTACTAGTCCTTCTTACTCTCCTGTTGTCAATTATTCTCTCTCGCTTCGCTTCTTGTGTGCAGTTCACCTTTCCCTGCTGGGGATTGTAACCTGTGTGAGACTTGCAATGAGCTGTGAATCCCATACCAACTCCAATTATCTTCAGTGTTCACCAGCCTCTGCAGCTCTGAGGCATAAACATATCTTAGCTCTTCATTGTGACTTCAGAGTCTTAACATTTTGTTCCAGAAATATCAAGCTAGAATCAGACTTTGGTAAACAAGCATGTCTACAAGTGAAGATGTTTTGCATTTATTTAAGCCTGTAAAAACATAATGCATTTTTAAAATCGCACAAACATCGACGTGGAAGTCACAGAAATAAACAAATGGTTTGCACAGAAATTGGAACTGAGAACGAAAATAACTTATTGTCATAGCAGTGAAGATTATTGTTCATTGTGTGGATGATTATAAAACACGATTTAAAACCTATGGCTGTGATAATTGCTGCATAAAGCTGCATCCAGGTGCATGTGTTTTTGAGTTTAACACAGATGTGAGTATCACAAAGACAATTCCAACTGACGTTTATAGTAATTTATATAAACCAAAGTATTGGACACATTTCAGGAAAAAAATAGATCTAGTTGTAGATGTAGTTAAAAACAGCCTTTTAGAG